>CAEFZY010066312.1:0-22851 GCA_903066815.1 Brachyrhaphis roseni
ATAAAACATATATATATGTTGTATTTATTTTTAGGGTTTCTGTGTATGTTTTGTGTCTTGTGGTGGTCACTTTAATTTTTCCTTCTATAAAATACATGGTATTGAAAGCAGTTATTCTTTTGTATTGTTTTTATTGATTACTGACAACAGCTCCAGTAGATGAATTTAGTCTTCTGGTATCAGATGCTATCTAGTCCTTTAATACATTAATAAGTAGTGCTACACTTGCAAATAAATTTTTTGTTATTTATTTTTTTATATTTTAAGAGTTTTGTTTCTATTCTACATTGTGAGTCCTTATTTACAGGACAGTCTTATCAAAGACTTGTTCTCTCAAATAGCAACGGCAGAGCAGAGATACTACTTGGGGGTGTTTATGTTCTTTTTTTTGAAATGCTATATTATCAACACAAGATGGCGCCATTATCACAATGGATTTTTCGAATATGCAACGACATTGAATCCAGTTATTCCAATTTTTTTCTGACTTTGAGTTACCAGCTGTCCCTATTATGCCTAGTAGAGTGCAACATTGCTCACTGCTTTTGATTTATGGTGTTATTTCCTGTTTTGTACTATGGTTTTCGTACCACATATTAGAATTAAGTTGATAGTCATTCATTCATTCTGAAACAAAATGTTAGGCATATTTAGATTTCAACCACACTCATCTCATTGACCTTCAATTAATCTTTAAATATCCACTAATCTTCTGCAATTTTTATCTTTGCAAAATGAAAGGATGGAAATTTCTCTCCATCTTTCTGAGGATTTTGGAGACGGTGTGGTCGCGGCTGAACAATGAAGAAATAATAAACCAGCACTAATTTTGTTTTGTCTACTAGCAAAATATTATCTTGCTAGGAAATGAAAGGTGCGATTTTTTTAAAATTTTTTATTTAATTTTTTTTGTCATCCAAAGTAGGATAAGATAATATGCTGGGGAGTTGGTGTGGAGTGGGGACCTGCTGTGTCCTCTAAACTTTAAGCTCATGGTCATGGGCTCTCAAATGAGCACAGCCATCCTCCCTTCTTTTAATTCATCCAAGCTCAGATCTTTCTGAGCTGTTTATGCCAAGGGACCCCTTGAACCTTTCCTTTGTTGGTTGCCTTTTGTCTGAAACACTCCATAAAATTCAAACTCCAACAAATTTAACTGAGGAAGTTTTGTTTAAGAGGAAATGAATCTCTGCCAAGCTCTTATTTTATGGTGAAGCAACAGTGGACGTACTGACCCCTGCTTGAGCTCTTTTGGTTTATTACATGCAGAAAGCAAGGCTAATGGTTCCAAACCATTTTCCAACCCAATAGTGACCTATAACCTATACAACTCAATGGAAAGACAAACTAATATGATCTAGGAGAAAAAAATCAAAATGGAAAACTTAAATATTGTGGTTGCAAAAGTGTGCTCTCTGTTCTTTGCAAAGACTCTTAATTTGGTTCTCATCAGAAGCCACCCTGTGACTTATTTTTCTAAAATTCTTTCCAAGAAGCTATTCTTTTTATGGTTTGGATGTATGCTTTGGATCCTTGTTTTGCTAACAGATGAAATTCCTCTTCATCCACTTTCTGGCATAAATTTGAAGATTTTGTTCAAGCATCAACTGGTATGTGGAAATATTTCAGCTGTGGAAAACAAGCTTAAAGCACGGCCCTGCCACTACCATGCTTCACAATGGTAGTGGTATTCACTTGGCAGGGCATTCCCCACATGTTTTTGGGACACTAAATGTGTTTTTAGAAAATTTAGTGAACGTTTGTCCTCCATATTGATACTGTGCTCCTGAGCACTGAAAGTACAAGAGATTGTTGCTGCATGTTCTAGACATCGACATTCCTACAGTGGCTTTAATGTTGCTGTATCTTTTCCGATCTGACCAAGTCTTATTCAGTCATTTTATAAAATGTGAAGGGAAATCTAGTTCTCGGTACTCGCACTCCACTTGATGTTAACTATACCGTGTTCCAAATTATTATGCAAGTGATATTTTCTCAGATTTTCTTAAATGGTCAGTGGAAATGATGATCAGTATAATTTTCAAGCCATGAACTATTGAAGTATAAATAAAATTTTACTGAACAAAGCTCCCAATGAGAACAGTATTTTTTTCAAAAATAAAAAAACTCAAAATGCACAGTTCTAAATTATGCATAGCAGATTTTCATAACATTTTATGGATTATAAAGTACTGCAAACGGTCATTCTTTGAATATGCAGCATTAAGTGGTCACATGTACTAAAATCAAAAACTATTTCAATCAAAAACATCTTAACAGAGTTACATGTTAACATAGAACCCCTTCTTTGATATCACCTGCACAATTCTTGCATCCATTGAACTTGTGAGTTTGTGGATAGCTTCTGCTTGAATTTCTTTGCAGGATGTCAGAATACCTTCCCAGAGCTGCTGTTTTGATATGAACTGCATTCCACCCTCAGATCTTCTGCTTGAGGAAACTCCGAAGGTTCTCAGTAGAGTTGAGGTCAGAGAAGGATGGTGACCACACCATGAGTTTCTCCCCTTTCATGCACATAGCAGCCAATGACACGGTGGTATTCCATGCAGCATGAGATGGTGCAACGTCATGCATAAAGAGGATTTTGCTACGGAAGATACAGCTCTTCTTTTTTTTTAACCATGAAAGAATGTGATGAGTCAGAAAGTCCATATACTTTGGTGAGGTCATTTTTGGGGACTTCGGGGACTCTGAAGGGGCCGACCAGCTCTCTCTCCCCATGATTTCGGCCCAAAAAATGACTCCACCACCTCCTTGCTGACATCACAGCCGTGTTGGGATGTGGTGGCCATCCACCCCCAATCCACTACTGCGTCCATCTGGACCATCCAGCGTTGCACAGCAGTCATCAGTGAATAAGTCTGTTTGAAAATTAATCTTCATGTACGGCTGAGCCCACTGCGACCGTTTCTGCTTGTGAACTTTGGTTAGGGGCCGAATAGTAGGTTCATGCACCACAAGCCTCTGGAGGATCCTCCACCTTGAGGTTTCAGAGGCACCAGCAGCTTCAAATAACTGTTTGCTGCTTTGTAAGGGCATTTTAACAGCTGCTCTCTTAATCCGATGAATTTGTCTAACAGAAACCTTCCACATTATGCCTTTATTTGTACAAACCCATCTTCATTCTGAATCAGCCACAAATCTCTTCACAGTACAATAGCACTTCAGTTTTGGTTAAACATCTAATGTTTTCATATCTTGTCATATGACACTACACTATCTGATGATTTTCATCAGCAAAGAGATCCTTTCTCTTTCCCATATTGCTTGAAACCTCTCAAATTAATTAGGTTACACCATATTTCTTTGCCCAATGATCAGATTTTCTCCATGCTGTGGCAAGTATTGTTATCTCGCTGGCCTTTGGGCTGTGTTTCCTACCATTATGTTTATGGCAGCTGAATCATGATGCGCATGTTCACGGGGAAGGAGAGAAAACTGGGCGGTGATAAATAAATGCAAAGAGTGAAAGATCTGACTAATGGACAGAGCAGCAGGCAGGTCCTCATCAGGACAGCTGTGCTTTTCACAAGATTTTCTCTTCACATCTGGTATGTACAGTTTTGTATGCGGGGGTGTGTTTGCGTGTGTGTGTGTGTCAACATTAGGATATGTATGAGTTTGCTCTTTATTTATTTGTATACAGGTAGAGCTGACTGAAATTTTGCACATAACACATTTCAGGGGATTCTGCTCATAAAACTGGGGGAATATTTTGTTGATATGAGCTCCATTTGAGCTGATGGCAACATTAGCGCAGATGAAATAACAGTTGTTTTGGGCTCAGTGGGGGAAAAGGATGTCAACTTTAGAAATTGTGACACCAACCAAACTTTTAGTGCTCTAACTTGTCTTAGTATGTTAACGGGCCTAGACTGTGACTCCCTTCTTCTGATGTCATTATCCTTTAAATATGTTTTGAAAAAAAGACATTTTATTCTGGGACTTCTGTGCAGCATTAGTGCTAAAGAAATTCTTAGCTAGCCATTTTATCTGAAAGGTGCTGTCAGGGTGCGGTAGATTGCAGGTTAAAGTCCTTGGAGGTACAAACAGGCGAGTGCCAACTGATCTCAAGAGGAGCGCAGTTCTCCATTTCGTCCTGTAGATGGTGAAAGAGATTGATTTTGTTTTCAGGTTCACTGAGCAGCTGACTACAGATGCAAGATAATACATATGAATATCACATAATATTTCATGTACCGTACTTTTACAATTCAGAAAATTGGAAGATCCTATAAAAGCAATGAGACTGAACTTTTAATACAAGAATGTTACGCTATGCTAGGGCTGTGTTATGGCCTACACGATTATTAGTAAAAACTTCAGAACTAACGGTTGTGCAGCTTATGAGAGCATAAGCCATTAAAGGACAGTACTAAACTAGCTTGCTTTTAATGAAATATTCAAGTATATTGAAAAAAGTGTGGTGGAAAAAAGTGCATAAGCAACAATAGTAACTGCAGCCTCAGAGAAATGTGAAGTCTGTATGAGAGTTTGGAGGAGAGTCACATGACATAGACCCTGGCTGGGGTCTGTTGCTGAGGTCATGGGGTACAGCTGACATATTTCTTTTGTCTGAACCAGAAACAACATAAATAGCATCATACTTGAATTAAGCTGATGAAGGCATTACCTAGTGTAGTTTCCACAGTTAGTAATTTGGAGAGTCGTGTCGTCTGCTGGTGTTGGTTCACCGTGTTTTAGTCCAAAGTCAGCACAGGCGTCTACAATGAAAGTTTTCAGGATTTAATACGTCTCTCTGCAGACAAACTTAATATTTATGCTAACTTTATCTTCCAGTAGGGTTTGGCACCTGCCCATGCTGCCAAAATTCCTATACATGTTTTAATTGTCATGGCACCTATGTGCTAGATTGTAAAATTGTCTGATCCAAACCCTGAAGAGAATCTATGAAGCACAGGACGATCAGAGACACCAGAGCCAGAAATGCAGATAAAGGCAGTCATTTAAACTGTGTACTGAATCAATATAATATATGAGTTTCCCTTTGTAGTTTGATTAGGTAGTATATTGCCAACCCAACCCTGGTCCTCAAGGCATGCCCTGCATGTTTTAGATGTCTCCCTGCTTTAACATACCGCTGGGAAATGCTAAAAACATGGAGGACGAGGGTGGAAAAACACTGCTCTATTCTGTGTTGTTCTTTCTGCTTTTCCTATTCTTGAGCCATCCCAAATTGATGCTGCCCAGAGCAGTGAGCCATATCCCCTTTATCAAGAATCACTGAACTGGAGTTTTTTTTAATGTAGTTCTAGTTTATTGAGAATAAACTTTACGTGTGTCTTTGTGAGGCTACAGGTATTTAAATCTGCTGTCATTTGAGTTGTTTTGTTTTCTCTAAGGGCTCAGTGTTCATGCATGGGAATGTTATAGGATAGAATGCAGGTAAATCCACACGCATGAACTCAAAACACCCAACCCATGATGAGAAAATAGGCAGGACCGGTGTCAGTGTTTGCTACCCTGGGACTCCTCCTACCTGCTAGCACAAGTCCAGTGAAATCTTCTGCCCAATCAGAGAAGTTCACAGGAAGAATCGCTACATGTGATTGGTTCAGAGTTTCAGCGAGCCCTCCCTTCTTCCTGAGGAGTTGGAGAGAGTTCACTGTTAGTTTTTTTTCTCAGCCACACTTACTGAGTTGGAGTAAAGAGGGAACACAGAATTTGGCTGCTGCTGCTGCACAGCTCTTGGTCGTCTCAGACGTGAGTCTTTGTTTTGCCGTCCATTCAGAGGATCTAGCTGGCATGATCAGACAGACCAACATGTGGACAGCATGTCCACAGAAGAAGCAGGTTGGTAATGCCTCCCTCACCCCTATTGTCTCTCTGTGTCTGCTGTGTCCTAAGATATACAGATTGTATCTGCGATGCTCCTTAGATTTCCGTTTTGAGCGGGATTAGTAGACAAGAAGTTTAAAAACCTTGAATATACTTGTTGATTTCATGAGCTGGATCAGTTGTCGTTGTCCCTGTTGCATAGGGGACATGTTGATGTTACAATAAAGTGCCACAGTTGGGTGTGGAGAAGAGTTTGTGACCACTTTGATCATGAAGTAAAGCAGCAAGCGGTGTGTAGCCTGTTGAAAACAGACCAGACAGATCTGCACGCGGGATTCCTTATTCATTCGCAGTTGGGAAAGTTTGTTTCCACATCTGGAATGTTGCGGAAGGACAGGAGATATCTTTCCCTGCCATGCACGGCTACACAGACAACCCTCCTCCACTCTTGCCTCTTCTTGTTGTCATTGCAACATATGCACATGATACTGACCTCTGGCAGGGAAAGACGTGACCTCTGCACTTTTCTGTTGTTGTACCAGTACACCAAAGCAATGGACTTCACAGCAGTGGCTCCTTCCTGAGGTTTAGGTGTGAGAGTGTGGAAAGTAACTCATTCTCCTGCTTGGTTCATGCTGCGAACCAGAAGGGTTTTTGAACAAAAGTGTCCCTGTATTGTTTTAGTAAAATAAACAGCAAACATTCCTTGCGTTCAGAGTCTTTGAGGTGGTTGGAAAGGATTGAAGTCAAATATTTGAGAGGTAGGCTGGGTTTAGTGCTGCAAATTTATTCCAGATGTGATGTGTTGGTGGTGTGTAGTACAACAACACACTTTCTATTGCTCAAACGCAAATGTTTGTGTAAATAGTTGTATTTCAGTGGGTTTCTAAGCGAAGTACCCAACACAAAATGAATTGTTTTGAAGTTGCGAATGAAAGATGCATCGTTGCCAACAGTTTCTAAAAGAGTGAAACTCAGTTTTGTCTGTTTAAAAAGTACTGTGTTGATAAAGCAAATGAAAAACTGGTCTCTTCAAATAGTTGTAGATGCTGATGGCTGTGAGAAGGATGGCTCTCCTGCAGTGGTCAGTGTTACAGCGGTTGGCAGAAACGTCTGAATAAAGACAATGGTGTTGAGTGGCAGTCTGATAGAGAGAATGCTCAGTGTTGCCACTAATATTCTTCATTCTATGAACAATGCTTCTTTGCACAATGATTTCTAGATGTTTCAGTTCAGTTGCCACTGCTCTGATTTTTGTGAATGAAATCTAAGATAAACCGAATGCACAGTCCAATGTCCACGATGGCTTACTTCATTCTCAGAAAACTCCAGCAGTTCGGTGACCGCCTCAAAGATTTCTTAGAGAGAACCAAAGAACACAGCCAACGATTTCAAGAGCATAGTTTTGAATCAGGGTTGTATTCAGTCCATCTTCCAACATTTGGCTCAAATGTTGTATGTAGAAACATTCTCATGCTGAAACATGGTGGTGGCAACATTGTACTGTGGTGGTGATGTGATGCTATATTGATGGGGCAAAATACAGAGTGATCCTGGAGGAAACCCTCTTAGCCACCTCCGGCAGCAGAACAATAAAAATATAGAAAACCTACAATAGAATGGTTGAGATGAAATCATGCCCATGCGTTTGATGCCCCAGGTAAAGTCCGCATCTAAGTCCAGTAGGGAATGCGTGGCTCTTGTTACAATCTGAAAGAGCTGGAGTTATTTAATGAAGAAGAATGGAAAAACTGGCAGAAACATATCCTTAAAGACTTGCTTTCGGAGGTGGTGATTCAGCTGGAACATAAATATATCCCAGACTTTTCAGATTTGGGGATTTTAAATTGCCTTGCATATTTTTTTTCTTATGCTTCATAAATATTCGCTACTTTAAGTCTGTCTGCCACAGTGAGGAAGTTGAACTGCTGCAAATACTTTTGCAACAAATAATTGCATTGTAGTTTGTACGACAGAAACCTTTCTGAGGAAATATCATTATAAGCATATTATATTTCCAAATCGATTCAGGAAATGTATGTTGGGTTTTTTTCACTTTAAAATTTAAGCACACCAGTCCTTTTTGTTCAAAGCACAGCTGTCCTTTGGATTTTCTCTCCCACTGTAATCATGAGTCAGTTCGGTCAGTTCAGGGCGGTCTGGACTCCAAGCTACATTCTGAAATTTTCCAGCCTCAAACGTGGCTGTCCCGCTATGGCCGAGTCAGGCTTGGCAGAAACGGACCAAAGGCAGCAGCTCCCTTGCTCTGTAACAGTACAATGACGCCTTGTGTTGCCACCAGCAGAATGCCGCTCCGCCGATGGTGACGGGTGCTTTCTCTCTCTCTTTCTCTCTCTCTGTCTCTTTCTCTTTTTTCTCTGTTTTTCTGGCAACTACTGTATGTCTTGCTTTCTCTGACCATCTCTATCCCCCAATCCATGATGCGAAGGATTAGATAATAGGCAGCTTTAGTGTGGGCAGAGAAAAAGAGGTGTCACAGACCTCTCTTATTTCTTCTCTCTCTCTTGCTCTCCCTTCCTCCATCCATCTTCTCTCTCTTAGTGCCATCTGCGCCACGAGGAGCTTGGCACCACACCGTCTATAAATGCCAAGCCACGTTTATCTTTATTGTTTCGTATTTATGTGCGTGCACGTGCGCGAAAGAATGCCTGTGGCCGTCACTTGCCTAAAACACAATGCACGGATGCACAGAGTCTTACAATTGTTGTAGATCACTCGGTATACTATGTTTCGCCACTTTCTAAATGTCAAGTCCATAACCACACGTCCAAGAATAGATTACAAGTTTCACAAGCCACCTATTTCTCTTAGTTCCCGGAGCTCAATCTGTGACAGCACCTCTCCTGCTGATGTTGGTGCTGATGTCTCGTCATCCACCTCCAGTGTTCTTGTCCGTGTTTTTGCACGTTTAAACGTTTATCGCAAGTAGGTCTCGTGTGAAGAGGCAAAGGTGTTTAAAACAATGAATAAAACGCCTATAATGCACGGACACCTATGAGGAAGTTAGGAAAAAAAAAGTTTTATGCATGAAGAAGTGGGATGAGTAATAATGTCAGAAAACCTTAAAATAAAAACGTGATCTTTGTCAAGTTTATTTTCTCAGACTACAGTGATGTCACAGCTATAAAAATAACAACAGTAAAAAAAAAGAAACATGTCAGTCTGTGCGGAACAGTATCACACCTAAGATTGTGGTGAAGCGTTGCAGGATTTTCTTGCTAATCCTCCCATAGCATTCAGTGTCTCATTTCAGCTGCCTCTGTAATTTAGTTGTACTCCAGCCCTCTCTTAACAGTTGCATGTGTTTAGTGAGCACTGACTAAAAATACATTACTTATCTGTTTTGCCTTCAAGTTTTCTATTGTTTTAAGTGTGTGCAGTTAATGGGAAGTTAGCACCCACTGCTTTCTTGAGAAATTAGGTAGTGTGTTTTATGTGCTCTGTGTGAGACTGCACCACGGCCCTCAGTCAATAATATCCTTTCAAAGTACTTCTATACTAATTGCCATTTTTAAATAGTAGTTCAAAAGGATTTTGATTCAAAAACGTGTTGTGGTGGAAGTTGAAATATTCGGCTTTTCCATCAAATTTTCATACAGCTGACTTCCAGTGTGCAGTAAATTGAAGGGGAGCTCCGACTTTGCAGTGCTTGAACAGAAAGCTGTAGGTGTTCTGAAACTGAAGCGTTCAGTAAACGGCCCACATCTTTCATGAAGTCAGGTCATTCCCGATCCGGAGAGAAAATTTGTTAGCTTGGAATCCAGAAATGTGATTTGAATCAACCACAAATTTACCAGTTTGAATGCCAGAGGATAAAGGTGTCAATGCACAGAGACTCATCATCATTCCAGATTGGTGTAAGCATGAAAAAGTAATAGTGAATGGCATCTGGTGGTTCAAGTAATGAACGGTGATCACTGGTATTCAACATAAATCTTGCTTTACTGTAGAAAATGTAGACCAAACAACCTAAGCTAGTCTAAAGCTTCCAAATTATTGCTAATGTCGGACTCTTGGTTTGAGTCCAAGATTCCTCATGGCTAAGGCCATAGAGTGGAGAAAGGAAGCCTGTCAGTACCTCTTAGATAAGGAAAAAATTGTTCTATATGTTTGAAAAACAATTATTTTGCCAGTTATCAGTAAAGACCTGAAACATTTCAGTTTCTTTAAAATATTCTTAAAAAATGTGTTGTTATATTTTTACCGTTGGAAAAGAAAAGAGCTTCAAAAAACACAAGCATGAACATTTTACATTCGGCCAAAGTCTTCCCACACTGATAAGGAAAATTTAGCAGCGGGCCAAACATTTTGGCTGCCAAACACACAACTCCCTGACAAAACTTAATATTTGACAGGATTGTAACTAAGAAGAAATTCAGATGGTTTTTTTTTTTGTTTGTTTTGTTTTTTAACTAAGTTCATCTTCACATGGCCAGAGTGACCTTCTGTCTCTTATAAGCCCTGTGTCTGCAACCGAAACAGAGCTATTGGAAGTTCTGCTTCAAAAAAATACTTGTTCATAAATGACCCTTCTCATGTCCTCATGTCGTAAAATCACAAAGGGGAAGTGTGTAATGTTACAATAAACCAATGGAAGCAAATTAGATATCATAAATACACAAAAACTGAACAGTATCCATGTATTACTGCCTGGTATTGATATAAATGGTTGTAAAACATTAATGCCGGATGATATTGATTGCAGGTGAATCTCATGCAAGTCAGAAAGAAATATTTAACTTTCAGCACTGTTATGTGTTAAGTCTAATCAATACTTTAAAAGAAATAACATTGAAAAGATAAACTAGAATACATTGGGATTTGTTTCCGATGGAGATTAGAATAACCTTCAGATATGTCTGGATGATAGTTCTGCAGGATAAGCTGCATGACCAACTCTTAGAGAAAATTATCTACCAACCTGACTGAGAAAAGACCAACAAGTCAGACACTGCTGTGCTTTTGTCTTTGACCAATTACATCGTAGCGTCTCGTACTCCAACCGGAAGTGGTGGGATAATAGCTTGTTGTGGAGGAAAAGCTG
This sequence comes from Brachyrhaphis roseni, assembly GCA_903066815.1. Classification (NCBI taxonomy): domain Eukaryota; kingdom Metazoa; phylum Chordata; class Actinopteri; order Cyprinodontiformes; family Poeciliidae; genus Brachyrhaphis; species Brachyrhaphis roseni. Next base: position 10,886 of record CAEFZY010066312.1, read on the forward strand.
CTCAGCTGAAGGTGCACAAGCAGCACAAATGCTCTCAAATAGGACACTGCTTTGGGTTTGTATTTGACAAGTCCCATTGTAATGTTATTGACTCCTTTGGTGTAGAAGACACAGTGGTGGGTTGGTAGTAAAACCCACACTAAGCAGCTACCTTAGATATGCACAACTGCTTGGTGAACACAAGCAGCAGCTGAATGCATTTTGGCTTTCAACAGTGATGAAATATACTGACACGCAACCAGAGTTTCAGAATGGGGAAGAAAGGGTTTGAATAAGACTATTTTTTTGCACTAAACAAGCTGGTCTGAATATAAAAAAACAAAAAACAAAAAAAAAACAGGCTAGTCTATCGGGATTCGAATGGATGATTTGAACTGCTTTTCAGAATGAGCAGACTGATTTAAGATGTCAGAGATGCAGCAGCAGCTCAACTAACCACTTGTTTAAAACCAAGATATGTGGAACACTGTCTCTGAACACACAACATCTAGATAGGCTACAGCAGCAGCAGACCACACGGGGTGGAACTCCCGTCAACTACGCAGGAACCTGAGGTCATGCTTAGCTGATTAACCAAAATAGGATTTGACAGATAAGGAAACTGTTTCCCCATTATAAGTCCACATTTGAAGTGCATCAATACATCTAATCTTGGGTCAATGTTTCATTCTGTGCCCAGATGTACAGTCTTTAAACATGGCAGCCCACAGAGTAGTATTGCTGCCCATTTATGACCACCGTGTACCCATCTTCTAAGGTCATTTCCAGTGAGACCATGTCATAAAGCTCAAATCATTCCAAGCTAGTTTCTTGGGCATGACAATGAGTTCACTGTACTCCACTGGTCTCCACAGTCACCAGATCTCAAAACAACAGAACACCTTTGGGATGTGGTGGAAAGAAAAAAATAGCATCATGAATCTGCAAACCTGCATGACAATGTCAGTTTGGAGAAATATCTCTGAGAAATGTATCCGGCACCATGTTGAATTCACATCTTACTGCAGCACTAAATTACCAGTAACTACATGTGCAATGAACATGAGTGCTTATATTAATAAAATTACAATTTTTACTTTTCTGTGTTGCTGGATAGCAAATTAAATATCTGATTCCTGAGCTAATTTCTTCAGGCATATTGCAAAAGTGACCACACCGTTTATGATCAAGGGCTGAATTTCCCAGTTAGTCATGACAAACAGATTAACAAGTGGCCAATTTCCTTTTCTGTTACACGTCTTCCTCTTTTACACTCTTTTTATGCTCTGTAGTCGCTCTCTCACTAATAGACATTAAGAAAAGGCAAACACACAAAAAGAGAGGCGGATGTTCTGAACTGCTTGTGTTGATATTTATATATCTGTAGCTGCTTGAATTATCACCATGACAACAGGACAGGAAGCAGGAAGTAGGGGTTCTATCAGAATGGAAGAGGGAGATAATTCTCCTCTCAGGTTGCATGTTGAAGCCACATATGGTTTCAGCCATTGTTTACGTAAATACATCCGTTTGTATGCGTTTTGTACAAAAGGATACGTACACTGAAACAATATTCAGCATTCCGGGTCTTTAATTTGTGACTTGAAACCTCTGAGTGGGTTAATGCTTGAAGTCTTGGTGGAGATAATAAAAAAACTGCTGCTCAAGTCCTCTGGAATGTGTGATTGCATACGCAAAGTTTTCTCAGTGAAATAGACTTTACCACAATGACATAGCGTTTGAGTTTAATTTATTCTTTTGCACTGTAGCGATTTGAAATGTAGAGCTACAGTCACATTGTTTTTGATTACCACTGTGCAGCATAAGGCAGCCAAGTAAAGGAAAATTGCAGCAGGCCTAACAGCATAACACATTGGCCGCATAATACAGAGCTAGTGGTAGCAAAGTCTGCAGATCAAATAAAGTGTTTTAAAAAGGCATTTTTACACTGAGTAACAGGAAGCCAGGAGAAGTGTTCTTTTAGAGGCCGCAGCTTGGAAACCTATCAAACTAGTACCCTACAGAAGGATTTAAAAGCGCTCTGTGGTTAGCCCAATCCATTTGTAATGTTATGATAATCTGTGACCGAAGCTGTGCATTAAAAGACTGACATTTTGGTTGTATTTAGGGGGGTTACACACTCATCCAGTGTGTAGCTCCCCTCTTGTGCAATGACTGCTTGAGATGTTTTGGGCTGAGAGAGTGTGCATAGAAAATGGAAACAACAGTGATAGGTGTATTTTCCTACCTGAAAAACGTTATGTTCACAGACAACCTCTCACTGGTCTTGTTTAGTCCCAGTCTGTCCTAGCTGTGGTCAGAACTATGCTGTAGCCTCTTCTATCAGGTGTTTCTCCCCTCAAATGTAAGATTCCAATTGTCAAAATATCATAGTGAAAAACAGTGTTTCAGACTAAGAAACTATTATTAATGATTGAGCTCCTGACCTGGTTACTGTCACAGAGCTCTCTGCTGCATAGTAAAGATGCTCACTTGCTGCCTCCATTCTAGATCGTTTTTTCTAAGAAATTTATAGATTTTCTGTCATTAAAATATTATATTTGGTCTCTAATATTGCTGAAATCGAAAACACGGATGTTACAATCTAGCCTTCCTTAAACACATTGTCACAAAAGGTGTTGATACTCAGATATATTTCTAATCAAATGGATCAATTCAAAAAGAGACTGTATTTTATGGGAACTGTTATGACAAAATCCCACTTTTAAAAATCGACTACCAGAAAAAACTGGAATTGCACTGATGTGCCTTGAAGGCAACCTACTAGTGATTTAAGGTGACTGGTTTGACTGTACGAGCATGCTGGATCTTGCTGGCTGGTGGATATCGTTGAGCCTTTACCTACTGGTCTAGTGTGTGTATCTCTGGTATTCATCATAAACAGTCTGAAAAATTGTGTTGGAAGAAGGAAGTCCCTCACTTTCACTTAAGAGGCACATATTGTTAAGACTTGCAATTAAACTACTTTTCCAGACAATTAAACTGTTGTTAACGTACATAGAAAAAAACTATTTACTTTTTACCTACAGTAGTGTTCCTCTCATACTTTGATTTTATAGAAAACAACCCAATTGCAACTACTGTACTTCAGTTGTGGAAATAAATGGGGCATCTCACTTTGTTTTTCTTCCCTTTAAAAAGGATAGAGGTGATCTCAGGGTTAGATACACACACAGAGAGGTAATGTGTAACTAAGAGCAACTGCTGTATTCACTGTAAGAAACGCCAGCACTGGTCATGTAACAAATACAGAAAACATAGTCAGAGTAAAGAACTACAAGGCTAAGGTAAACCTAGCAGCTAACGCTAACCAGCCAGACTGCTTAGAAAGTAAATGTAACTTTCCATTTTTTTATAAAGTCTGTACTGTATTGGTTAGAAATGGAACACTTTCAGAATTGAAGAACTGACTGTCCTAGACATCAATGAAATGATGTGGAAATGTAATCGCTCCTTGGTTGCCTTTAAAAAAATGTTTTCATCTTTCTGCTGAATCTGCTCTCCACTTTCTTTCCTTTTTCTCCTGTTACTCTCCTCCTGAGACCTGTTCCATTTCTACTCTTTCAAAACACTCTTTGTTAGATTTAATAATGGACCACAGGAGCATGGGCAGACTTGGGTGACTAATCATTGAGCTCAGGCAGTATTGCACATGAATGGGTGTTCCCTTTGTGTCAGCTTTTTTTTCTTTTTTTTTTTCCTGGAGGCAAAAACGTGGATTACTGTGTGCTAGGATTTTACACACCCTGGCATTTAATGCTCATAGGACTGGAGGATAAAGCTGTGGACCAAAAGCAGAATAAGTACTTTAAAGTAGCTGTAAAAAGATTGTTTGTGATTGAAACCCCATTTAAAGACAATAAATGGTAACAGAGAAATTAGCAGACTTCCTTTATTAGGGCAGGTAAGCTTGAATTATCTCTATTGTGTTTTAGCTAGAATTACTTCATATTTTGATGAATATGAATAAATGAATATATTTCATTGATATCAGATCAATGAAAAAGGTAAACTTGTTCAATTGCTTTTTAACGTACAAAAACTCAGGCAAAAAAGCATAAAGAACTCAAAGCTGGTAACTAAAGTTCAGCCCTCCTTTTAGGCCTTTTTTATGTCATTCGCTCTTTTATATCCACTAAACCAGGCCACAGTTTGCAAAAAGGTAACATAAGATCAGAGCGATCTTAGAACACAAAGGTATCAGTCAGGGAGTAAAAGTTCTTAAAAATACAGACAATTACAATAACATTACCAAAACTGGGCACTTCTCCATAACTGACTAAAATATAGAAGCTGGCCAAAGAGGCTGCCCAGAAACATTATAGGACTGAACAAGTAGCAGGGATTTCTGCTTTGTACTATTTGTTTTCAACAAGGCAACATTATTCTGTATTCTGTCTATGTCTGGACAAAGGAGTTGGGTTTCTTCCAAAGAAAAACAACTTTTAGGTCTTTTTTTCTAAATACACCCGTTTGTATGCGTTTTGTATTAAAGGATACAAACGCCACTTTGGGCAACCCCATTTGCCCAAAGTGGGTGGATGGGGGGAGGTGGTTCGCCCAGGGCGCCGAACAGGGTAGGACCGCCTCTGGTTGTGTGGACTTTCCTTAGCAGCTGCAATTATGGCACCAGTGTGTTAGTTTGGCTGCTGATTCTTTGTAGTAAAAAAGCCACTAACATTTTATGATAAGCATAGGAGGGACAGCTTGTTGTGCAAATGACAAGTTTCACAACCAACAGGAAGAATGTATTTTAGAAAAGACATCCATTTGGAAGGAAGTTTTTCCAAACAGAAGCTCTTGGACAAGCACAAGAAAATGTCGGACCATTGATTTTATTCATAAGCTCGGTTCTGTCTTGTTAAAATTATGTACTTGATAAGTATATATTGAGGATTTTGACAAGAGAGAGTGTCACCAGATATATGACGTACTTCATTTGATTTAATGTAATCCATCTTCATCTTCTCAGCCTGCCTTTATGATTTATCCGCACCAAAGGTAATGATGATAAAATTCATCACACCTTATTTTTTTTCCCCACCAATCTAGGAATCATTTATTTAATACATTAGCCATTTCAGCTGAATAAAAATTTTTAACCAACCAGTTAAACTGAATGGGTTACTCTTATGGGAATATTATCATAGTTGTGTGAGTGGTGCATGAATCCTTCTTTATGCATGTTTGTCAGAGGTCCCGCATGTTTCTAATAGTTTTCCGACTCAAAATAGAACGGCTGGGTTAGAATGAGGTCACAAAGGTCAAAAGTCAAACGACCGTCCCTCCCATGTGGGAATGTGGACTCCAGGAAGTGGATCTACCAATCTCAAAATCATGAATCAACAAATGACTCAAATGTCATAATCATCTCCTCTCTCCTACAGGTGCGCCCTGCTCTGGGGTCTGACTGCTAAGCTATGCTTGACAAGGCTCAGCCTACTACCAGTAACCTCAACCTGGTGAACGCTGAAGTTTTTGAAACCCCAGCAGCTTCGGACACACTTGATGGTATCGACATGGCCGACCTTGTGGAAAGCCTGGATGCCAGAGAGTTGGACCTTGAGGAGGGAGAGGAGCTCGACTACGATGGGAACTACTTGGGTGAGTGTTGCCTTATTTCTTACAAGGGAAAGAGTCAAATATAATACATTGAATGTTCCAATATATTGAAAATACAAAAGCAAAATTGATCTGGAAAATGAAAAGCAATAGGACACATTCAATCTGCAGGTTAAATAAGTAACCCTTCATTCATTGGCTTGAAGTAGATCTGTTGCCACCCTCTGGAAGATTTCCTGACAGTCCAGTTGTGGAGAAGGTTTGAAGGTGCAGACTGGTCCTTCATAAACTTTTTATTCACTTGCAAAAATTCTTGTACCTCTTAGAGTTTATTACGTTACAAACGCGCGCTCCAGAACAACAGAAAATCTCAAGCAACATATTTAACAACAGTGAAGCAAATGTTTGTTTCTGCTTCTTCATTTTATGAATTAAAGAGATGTGATTACACCCTCCAGTTTCAGAAATTTGCAAGCATTGTGTTATTGCTCAATATATATATATTTTTTGTTACTAGCAATCCAAAAATAATTATTAGAATTAATTACCTAATATTTATCCCCTCACCACTCCTTCATGACTTGGTTTAGTCCTCCTCATCCCAGGCTGATGTGGTTGTTTATGTTGCTTCATCTCAACGTAATCTATTTAGTCAGACAGTTTAGTCAGACAGCCCTGGATAAGAAAGGCATGATGAAAACCATCTGAATCAGCTTTTTAGGATTTGTAATATAACATCTCTCACACCATAAATCAGGTGGGGCACAGTAGAAAACGTTGTACTGAAAGGTGCTAATCAGGTGGAGGCTGAGGCTTGACTACACCAGCACCATGCAGACAGATGCAGGCAATAAATGTCTCCACCCCTCACAGACTCCCACTGATTATTTCTAAACCAAATATAGCTGTAAATTCTTATTTAATGTGTACAGAATCAGCAGATCAGTGTGAAGAAGTAATACGTTCACTTAGAGGAAAAAAAGTAATATTGATGAATTTGAAATATCAACAAGGATAAAATCAAAATGGTGAGAAAAACAAGCCACAATGTTATGACAGTAAAAATATTATCATAAAGAAAAGGTGCAACGTTGAAAATAAGTTCTTTTGTTATTAAAGCTTTTTCTGTATGATAAAATTACAAGCTGATTTATACATGACATGGCTACTGGGTGTCTTTGCAGCAGCATAATTTTGACTTTATTATTGAATTGCTCTTTTCTTTTTGCTCTTTTAATTAATAGGACAAAGCATTAGGATGTGTAGATACTCCATTCAGTCCGACTGAGCTTCAGCTGTTTTTCTTTGAAGAGTGAGCAGAAATGTCAGCTTCTTCACCCTCAGCTGAAGAAGCTTAGGACTTGCTTAAAACACAAACCCTATGAGATAACCTGCTTCTGCAGATTTTTTTTATTTCTAGAAAAACATTCACTTCTACAAATATGTTTTTATCTATCTAATAAAATCGACTGAGGTTTGTGGTTGTAATGTGACAAAATATCAAAACGCTTTGGTAGATACCACAGTGTTTCTTATATATGAAACGCAGTAAAATTGTGGACAAAAGCAGACTTTCTTAGAAATGCAGCCTGCCATGAGTGACTCCCACACACACAAAAACCCACATCTTCATTAATATTAACCATCTGTTTTGGTTTTCACACTTAGGTGACTGCCGTATACCATTTTCAGCAGTGTACTCTACAGTGGGCTTTAAGGAGGCCAGTGCGAAGGTCTACCTCCGCACTGTGCCAATTACCGCCAAGATCCTAGAGGTGGAACGGTTCACCACGGCACAGGACCGCTTCAATTTGTCGCAGCAAAGGAGCGTCAACAAGGTACTCTGCTGCACATTCAGCCCTTTACGGTCTGAAACAATACGTTCTTCCATTTGCGCTTAACTGATTTGCCTGCTCCGTGTGTCCACAGTCTCTACCAGCCGTGTTTAAGATCGAGATGAAGCACGGAGAGTTTACCTGGGTGGTTAAGAGGAAGGAGAAACATTTTCTGGAGCTGCACAGAGAGCTGAGAACGTACAAAACTCTCATTAGGATACCGTTGCCGTCACGCAGGTTCGTTCCTGTACCTGCACAAAAACGACGTAGCAGACGCCTCCCCACGCTCAGACACGTACTGTTTCGTATGAAAACCCCCCAAAAATAATACTTTTAACGCATTTGCTTACAACCAGACTCGATCTGATGCTTCATTCAAGTAATAATGATAAAAAAAACATATGTGTTTTCTTATCAAATCTTTCATTTCAGATAGATTACATGGTCTACATTGTGGCACTTTCAACTCACTCACCAGTGATGTTCTAGAAGCTGCATTTTCAGTTTTTCTAGGCAGGAACAGATATTTTGCCCCCACAAGAATCATTGCAGGACAGCCTCATTTTTTCTAAGTAAATATATCTAACTCAACACATACTGCAATATCATTTCTTCCTTCCTTTGGCTAGAAGAAGGAAGTGTCAGGCCAACGCTGGTGTATTTCCTTTTTGTTTTGATGCGACTCATTGATAATTTAGCTTGCAATGCGGTTCCAGTGAAATCATTGTGGGAATAAAAACATAGCACTTTGTTTTCATTGTTCCAAGCACAAATCCGATATTCTGTAATTGTGTTGCAGACTGAACTAAAATACACCAGATTTTTCAACGACTAGCTGTGTAGAATATCCTTATGGGGCACTTGGATGGGCAGGGGGGAGCTAACATAAAATCCCACAATGTGTCCAGGTTCTAATGGTGACCCTGATCTGATGCTTAAGTGTGAACGGGGAGATTCATAAAAACTAAATTATTCAATGTATTTGCATAGTCATACTTCTCCTATTCGTATTCTTCATAGGCCGGCTACTGTTTATGCTACCTGGGAGCTGAAAATTGATTCGTGTCAGAACAACACTGCTTTTATGAGCGAGCCATGTACGCAAAGATAAGACTGGAAAAACAGGAACTGGCATTTTGCATAAGTGAAACACAATTGTAAAATTTTCACATAGTTTGTAACTACAAAGTTTATCTGGGAAAAAAAATGTCTACACTTAGCATACAATCCATATTATTTGGTTATGTAAATCTCTCCTGCAATGTGCATTCCGTAAAAAGTCACCAGCTGTGACATTATTATTTTAGTTCTATACTTATATCTCATATGATAAGATATAACATGATAACATGAACCCCTGATAAAATGAGCTTTCAACTCCCTAAATGTCAGTACTTTTGTTGAAAGTGTTTTTGTCATCATTTTGACTGTCCACAACCAAGGCAATTACGTAATATGAGTCAACATAACGTAGCGACTGCTCCGTTTTTATTAGCGCGAAGAAATTCTTGCAGTCACAGCTATAACTTATCCTTCCATCGCTTTGATCATTTGCCTTTCTAAAACCACTCGTGACAGAGCTTGTTTTCAATGTCTGAGCAACCACAGAAAACCTTCCCACCTCATGACTTTCTATTTCTATGAAAACCTATTTGACTGTAAGATTTTCTGAATACTCTCTCTGTACAAGTGCATTTCAATTTTGGATTCAATCTTCTCCCTCCTAGCCACACCGTGAGGAGGAAGACGGTGAGGAAAAGCGAGGTGAGGGAGATGCCTACCTTGCCCCGGGGGGGAGGAGATGAGCTGGCCAGAGATGAGCAGGTTTCCAGCAGGAGAGTGAGTTGCCATTCTTCCGACTGGGGCCTCCTCTTTAGTCGCAGAATAGCTTTAATATTTGAGTTATTGCACGATGCTCTCTGTCTGCTCTTTTTGTTGCCATGGCACTAAACTCCATGCCAACTCATTTTTTTCCCCAAGCTCTTTCAAACAATGTGTTTGCATGTGTTGGTGGTTATATACATAGATTTTGTCATTAAAGTGGTCACTGTGATGCAATGTAGCGCATGTGTTTCTATAGAGACAGTTAGAGGACTACATAAACACGCTTCTGAAGATGGCCATGTATCGGAAATATCACCACACTGTGAGTAACTAATAAATATTTTTACTATTGTTTTATTCTCTCATGTTTATATGATTTTAATAGTCAGCCCACATTAAATATTTCCTTATCAGTATTAACTACCAAACTCCCAGTATTAAACCTGCTGCTTTGCCTTCCTATGTATTCTCAGATGGAGTTCATTGACGTTAGCCAGTTGTCTTTTATTCATGACTTGGGACCCAAAGGACTGTAAGTTTTCCTTTTTTTCCCATTTTGACTGTTTCTCCTAATGAATGACTTTTATAACTAGTACTAAGCTTGTTTTTACATTTGTTTTCTTATTTTCTTGCATTTTATGTCAAACAGGGAAGGCATGATCTACAAACGTTCCGGCGGACATCGCATCCCAGGAATGAACTGCTGCGGTCAGGGTCAGGCCTGCTATCGCTGGTCAAAACGGTGCGTCGCCGTTGCGCCGTCCCTTCATCCACACTTGTTTCCCAGTTCCATGTCGCATCGTTTGTCACCTATTTTTTTTTTTCCACAAAAAAGTTTAAGAACCCATAATGTCTGAGGCTTTATCGTCATGATTTGTGGAGGTCATGGTGGACCCAAATGCTGACAGGCTGAGGCGTCGAGTAGATGGTGATAAATTTGTGAAAAAAAAATAATACAAAAATTTGAATTTACAATAACTTGCATGTAGCCAAGAGGACACAAAAAGCAGGAACAAAAGCAACCGGGACCAGAGAATGAAAGCAAGAGAGGTGGACAAGTACTAGGAGGGTGAATGCTGGAACAAAAGATTGGAGCTGATTAGATAACAGGTTGCAGGTGTAGAGAGAGAGAGTGAGGGAGCATGCACAAGCAGGGTACAAGGAAAATGAATCTAACTGTGGTAATGAACTACTAAGCAGAAAGAATAAATGAACAAAAAGGACTATAGCTCCAGAAAAGGAGCTATAGTCCTTTTCTGGACTATAGCTCAGTCCAGAAAAGGACTGAGCTATAGTAAAACAGAAACAAGGCTGATCTAATAAAGCAGATAACAAATCAGAACTACAAACAAAACAAAACAAAAAAACAACTCAAAACATCCCAGGATCCTGACATGTATATGACACATTATGAAATTTATGCCAACTGTTTGAAGAAAAGATGTAGTACAGTTTATCATCCTCCACAAATTCAATAATCCTTTGACATCCTCCTGGCAAAGGATTTGGACATTTTATTTGCGTTTTGTAGGATTCTCACACATTTATCTATTTTTTTTTTGTCTCCAAAGAATTTTTGCGGCGCTAGTGGCTTGTATTTTTTAATGACAGTAGGCTGACAGGAAAGGGGGAAGACATGCGGCAAGGGTCACCGGGACTCGAACCCGCAACGTCCACGTCAAGGACTGGGGCCTCCAAGCGTGGGGCTTGCTAACCCACTGCGCCACCACAGCAAGCCCCTCATTTATCAAATTTTATACATATTTGTTAAACTAGTCGGAGGCACTGCAGGTTAGGGGAGTTCTGTTATGCTCATTTTAAAATTTTCTTGTAAAGCAAAAAAAAAAAAAAAAAAAAAATTACTGCTCTTTAATCTACTAAAAAATACATTTTGAGCATGTTTACACACATAAAAGGGTAGAAGAAAAATCATGAACTCCACAGATTCAATAGATCTTTTTTTTTCACAAGCTTTAATGTTTATTCTTTCATGCAATCTAAACTACCATCAAGCCATTTTCGAACGTTGTTTTCTAAAGACAACAAATCCACTCAAAAATCCCACACACTGGAAGTGCTCGGCCAAGCCACCTACATCCTGATACATGCTGATGGTTTTTCTTCCCACACCCTTCTCTTAGTACAAGGAGTGAAAGAAGCGCTTCTTCAAGAGTCGGCGGAGAGACACGACAGTAAATGCAGACACGGGAGATGGTGACAACGATGCTAACAACTAAACGTGTGTTCTGCAGCTGGCTGGTGGTCAAAGATTCGTTCTTGCTGTACATGAAGCCAGACTCCGGAGCGATCTCCTTCGTCTTGCTGGTGGACAAAGAGTTCAGCATCAAGATGGACTCCAAAGAGACAGAGACCCAACATGGAGTCCGCATTGACAGCCTTTCCAGGTTGTGTTTCTGCATTTTTGTGCACACGTGTGGTCGACTGAACATTTGAGCTTTGTTGCATTTCCCCATGATATGAAAATAATAGCATTATCTTATATCTGTGGCCACAAAATAATAGTGGTTAAAGCAGGGGTGTCAAACTCCAGTCCTCAAGGGCCGCTGTCCTGCAGTTTTCAGATGTGCCACAGGTCCAAAACACTGGAATGAAATGGCTTAATTACCTCCTCCTTGTGTAGATCAGTTCTCCGGAGCCTTGCTAATGACCTAATTATTCTATTCAGGTGGTGCAGCAGAGGCACATCTAAAAGTTGCAGGACACCGGCCCTTGAGGACTGGAGTT
>CAEFZY010066319.1:0-20161 GCA_903066815.1 Brachyrhaphis roseni
TACTGCGCAGAACCCTCAAGCTCCCAGGCCTCTGGTAGAGGACCCGAGCTAAGAGGAAGAAACACCACCCGCGGTGGGTGAGAAGGGAATTTTTTTATATATATATCATGTGTACATTTACGATTTAGCATGTTATGTTGCAACTTGACAGCTAAAACCAATGCTAGTCATTGTTGCCGACCAGCGGGAAGGTGGGGGGCGGAATTATGTTTTTGCAACGTCACAACATAACATGTCTATATAATATTTATTAGAAATTGTTTAGGGTTTATTTCAAATGTAAAGGTGGACAAAAGGTCTCCAGGGGAAGGAGATTAGAGTAGATTTTAGAGTAGACTAGAGGAGAGGATAGAAACAAGAGGGAACATTAGTTTGTAGAAATCTGCTACTACAGTTGGAGAAAAAAAAACCCAAACAAAACCACAGCGACAAGTAGCATATTCATATGTGATGACCATTATAACATCACTGAAAAATACATGGAACAAGTTAATACAAAATGCATTTAGTGGCAAATGCAGCCCAACACAGAATGGATCTAAACACCTGGATCTCTCGCTCCCTCTTTCTTTGTGATTGCAGATTGCCAGTTTTTCAGCTCCATATCAGGTGGAGCTGTACCAGCGCCTGAAGTTTGAGAGAGGTGAGTGCTATCACATCCTGGATGCTTCTAGAAACCCAAAGTAACATTAGAACTACATTATTGTTACTGCACAATGTGCTGTTTTATAAATTACTGTATTACCCTGAGTTGCCCTGAAACATAAACATGCAGTCATTTTAACATTTTATTTCCTCTTTGTGCAATTTTGTAAAATAAATAAATAATAATAATAACTTTGCCCATTCTGTGAACTTCTTTAAGAAGTGAGACTGATCACATAACTTTCTGCTGACATTTAAGATTTGCAAGCCAAGAACAGTTTGTCATGCAGGTGTATGTTGCTCCTTTCCAGCTGTACGGTAACAGTACGCTGTGGAGCCAATCACTGGTGTTGTTGACTCTTGCTGCGGATCATGAGACTCGAATTATTGGAAGTGAAACAAAGGTCAAAGTACTGGCTGCTGCGCTGCTTGGCTGCAACGACTCCCTTCATTATGATTCAAAGTACAAACTGACGTTCAAATATTTTTATTGCATTTTTTAATGCACATGTGATGATGTGGCTTACATTGTTTTCTTCTGAAATTATATTCAAAAGAATAATGTGATTTTGTTTTGTTCTCGGTTACCTCCAGGTTTGCTTCTTACGTCTCATCTTATAGTTGCACTTTTATTGTAATTGTGAATATTGCAACACTGATAATGAGCTAAGTGTTTTTAGCCCAGCTGATCTGTCATTTCACACATCTTTAAGAATTTTAGCATTATTTTTATTCCCTTTCAATATTTGACCATTTCTTCCAGATACACCGCTCCATATGGCAAAAGAAACGCGCAAAACTAAAATGCAAAAGATAAAATGTGATAAATTTCACAGCTATTATAAAACATAACATGTTGTTCCGGAGTTTCCAAAAGCCTGAAAAATACTTGAAGTAATAACTGAAAGATATTATTGAAAAGCCTAGTTTATTTATTTATTTTACACTTCATCATTAAATGAAACGCGTTATATAGCTTACTTGCACACAGATGGATGTTTGCCTTTATTTCTGTTAATTATGATGATTTTTCACTTACAAATAATGAAAAAGTCACATTAAGAACTAGAATATTATATCAGACCAATAAAAAAATTTAAACATAAATGTGCTCTTGAAGAGAAGTACGTTTAATGTCTCTACAAGAACACATCTTACAAAGTATTTTTGTCTTCTAGTGCAAATAAAAGTACACTTTCTTCATTGATAACATGGACAAAAACATCTTGTTAGTGAAAATTCTGCCAGTGGAACTAGTACTTATCAATATTTAAGAATTATTTACTTAAAATAAGCTACTATATCTTGTTGCATGTAAATTAGTTTTGTCCTTCAAAACTGGACAAAAAGTTTTTCAATAATCAAACAGAAGAAACTAAACAAAAATTTGGACACGATTTTTTTTGTCTTCGCAGGGATTAGGTTAAAGGTATTTTTACTCTGACAAACGAGTCTCATCTGAAAGCATATCATTTATTAAATATGACTGTAAATGCACCATCATATTAGTTGATACTTACAATATGCTGCTGTATATTATTGCCATTATAGATCATTATTTTAATATATTAATGAATATTTCACTTTCCTCAAAACATCTAACACTTTGTATGCTAAATAAAAAAATATTATATTGGACACCTTAGCTAGCAGAAGCTACCTCCAACTAGCTTCTGCTAGAAAACAATGTTGAATTCATCAGCATACATATAGTTTTGCTTTATAGAAAGATCATCTAGATTCACATTAAAAGAGGAGGTGACTGTAAACTTCTTTTGTATGAACTTTGATTTTAGAAAGACAAAATGCTCTTTGTCCAGAGACAACAGCTCAAAAATAGTATTTTAGCTAATTCTGGCACATTTACAGAAATGTTAATTAATAAATTAATACGTTCCAAATTTATTCCACCTGGTCTAAGCCCGGTGGAACGGCTCTGTTTTATAGTCCAGCAAATGGTTGCTAGCATGGGAATGCTAATGTGTTTGCGTTGCTCCGAAGCACCGCTGTATTAAACAGGAGCTGCTAAGCTGAAGCTTTGTTTATCCATTGTTTCTTGTAACTGTTTAGCAGTCAAAACCGTCTGACAGGAGTATTAATTTACACTGACGTAATCCTCAAAGATTACAGAATACAACTGAAGACAAAGTCCGGCGCTGCTGGGTGTTCACTGTCAGGGTTAAACCCACTGCTTCATATCAGCAGTGGATTTAAATTTGATGGGATTAAAAACAGATTATTCACCCTTTAAAGTTCACTCAGGTTGATCAGTCCTTTGGTTAATTTTGTGAATGTTTTAGTGTTGTCTGGATGATCAGATCCCTTTGTTGTTGTGAAAGAATGCGTTAGCAGCAATTACAGGTTAGACACATCAAACCTGACAGAACCCAACAAATATGTTTGATTTGAATGCAGCCATGCCAACTGCATATATTAGTCTCAGTGCTTCTTATTTTAGATTTTTGTTCCTTTCTTTGTGGTTTCCACGGTTTTCTCCATGTTTTTTCTGTGTTCTGCATTTATTCAGAAAATACAGCGGCAGCTTGTCCTGTAGCTGAGTTAATCTGTTTGGAAACAAGACAAGGGATGAAAATGTTAAAGAATATTTCGATTCTTTGTGTTATGCGTGATATGTTCCTGTCCGTATGTCTCTGCAGGTGTGAAGCTGGACCCCAGCAAAGCGTGGTGCCCGGTGCTTGAATGTCAGGCGGTGTGCAGTGTGCAGGCGAGCACCGAGGGCCGGCCCGCCGCCGTGGCCTGCCCCGCCTGTCACACTGTCTTCTGCTCCAGCTGCAGGGGCCCGTGGCTGGAGGGCCACACCTGCCCCGAGGGCCAGCCCATGATGCTACCCTCACTGTCTCCTGAAAGCAGGTCAGTCACTTGGTTTGGTTTCAGCTGCTCATAGAAGTAGTTTCAAAACGTCCCAGCACCTTGCCAAAGTTTTTCCTTCCTTTAAACTTTTTCACATTTAGTCATGTTACAATCACATACTTTAAAGTGTTCACTGCAAAAACACAAGTAATTATTTTTAATCTAGTTCCTAGCCCAAATATCTTGATAAATAACAAATTATGTTTTTAATGCTCTCAGTGACTGAGCTTTAAATTATTCTGCATAGAAATGCCAACGCACTCCCCACTTTCCAGGTTTCTATTTCTATTTTTCTTTTTAATAAGAAAAGAAACATTCACCGAAAATGTGTTTTGTACACGTAAACTACGTCTCTGGGATAGCAACAAGAATATCTGGTAAGCATGTAACATTTTGACAAAGAACATTGAAAGTGGAAAAACCAAAACGCACACGGACATTAAAATCATTAATAGAAAAAAAAAACTGGTAACATTTATCAGCAAAAAAGATTTTGTGCAAAAAACACAAATATCTCAGTATACTGGAAATAAGACAAAACTAACATAGAGGTAACTTTCCAGGAAGACGTAGGAGATTGATTTAGATCAAGAGCTCCTTAGTCTAGTTCCACAGTCAGATTATTTCACTTATAGCATGAGAAAATGTTCTGTTCTAAGTGAAATAATCTGTCAATGATTTAGTACTATTTTACCCACATTCAAGAATTATTGACTTAATAAAAGCTCCTGTGTATTTTTGAAAAGTAACCTGGAAGTTAGTTTTGTCTAATTTCAAGTGTACTGAGATATTTGCACTGGAAACTAGATCAAAATAATTGGTAAGATTTTGTGTATTTGCAGTGTTTTTGTGGGTGGGGGATTACATGATTATGAAAAAGAAAAATATAAATAAAAATCTGAAAAGTGAAGAGTGTGTTGGTATTTCTATGCAAAACAATTTAAGCTAAATCTGACTGCTATATCCAGCACACTGAAAGTGTTAAAAAGATAATTTGTTTTTCCCTGAGCCCAGTGATGGGACCTGTGCTGAATAAATGTATTATCTCAGCATTAATAGCTTGGTATTCCTCAGCAGAGCCTTCAGTGTGCTAGAGTACAGCTGCATAATCCGCCTTGCTGTGGCTGTGCCAGCCTGACTGATGTCATCAGGGAACCACTGAGTTAAACTGGAATTTCATTGTCTCTGTGCCAAAGGGAGGAGGAGGAGGAGGGCTAGAGGGCACAGGGTGCGTTAGTTAGAGGCTGCAGTGAAGGCCGAGTGCTGAGGAAAATAAAGAAAGTAAAGGAAATTCCCCCACAGAGTTTAGTTCATTCTTCACTTAGAAGCTTTGTTGTACATTTTTTTAGAAATACTCCAGAGATTCCCCCTGCATGCATTTCTTCCTCCTCATTGTTTTACTTTTATACCCCTTATCTTTACAGCTCTGCTGCTCAGGTTTCTTCCTCTTTAACTTCTAAATCCACAGTAATCAGAACAATGGCCGACCCGGCAGAGCGACGGACTCTGAAAATCCTTCCCCGATTCTGCCGCTGGCCTGAACAATCAGAGCGAGTCCCGACTCCTCCAGAAATCCAGATTTCACACTTTTGTCAAATCTGGCAAATGTGTGAAGCAGAATCCCCGTGTTCCCGAAAACAGAATCGTGGTGAACCGATTATCGGAATTATCGTGAACTGATTTAGTGATCAATTAATTGTTAAAAAAAGGGAATTTGCTGAAAGAACAACATAGTTAAAGCGATAATTAAGCCAAAGTGTAAAAAAAAAAAAAAAAACATATCCATTTTACATTAAAAATCTTTCGATGTAATTATGTTCTACATAAAATTCCAGTGGTCGTTTTAGCTTCACCCAGTTCAAATTCTGTAAAAAGAAAGAAAGAAAAAAAATCTATTCATCAACTTTTGCTAATCAGTTATTAATCAGTGAATCAAAACAATAATAATCAGCAGATCAAAAACTTGCTGAAAGTCCTGAGATTTGGTCTTAGAAGGTCTTAGAAGTTTGTTTTAGCTGCAGATTCGTCCTTTACTACAACTGATCAAGCATTCACTGACAGAATGCTGCTGCTGCTGCACATCAGGCAACAAAATTCAGTTTTTATTTTAAAAAGGATTCAAATTATTTTTCTTTTTTTTTTTTGGCATCATCTAATCTATTTTTAATGTAGAAAAATGAAAACAACTTCAGTGGCTAAATAAAAAATATGCAGAATGTGCCATTTTTGTTGTTGTTGTCCAATTAATTGATTAATTATGACACTAACGGTTATCTGCGTCCCTGACGCAGCGACCCGGAGGCGTCCATCAAGCAGTGCCCCATGTGTGGCGTTTACATCGAGAGGAACCAGGGCTGTGCACAGATGCTCTGCAAGAGCTGCAAACACACCTTCTGCTGGTACTGCCTGCAGAATCTGGACGTGAGTGGCCACACACACACACACACACACACGCACACAAAACAATTGCTGACATGGTTCCAGAGGTGGGTAGAGTACCCAAAGATTGTGCCTGAGTAAGAGTAGCGCTACCGCAGCATTTTTTTATTCAAGTAAAAGTAAAAACGTATTTGGTAAAAAGGAAACTCAAGTACTAACTGATGAACACGTGAATCATTTAATATTTAAATCATCCACAGATGGAGCAAAATATAGAGTTCTGTGGTATTTCAAAGACCAAAATGAACACAACTCATATAAATAATATAATTGCAAAATAACAACATCAGGAAAAAGAAACATTTCTCCAAATCAAATTTATTTCAATATAAAACTTATGAAACTTTGCGAAAACTGCAGGTGTGTGTTTGTTTCTGGTGAATTTGAGTTTTTTCTTTCAGTGAAGTGACTCCAGTGGGGGGAGAATCCAGACATTTTACTCAAATCAGAGTAGTGACGTTTCATAATAAAGTTACTCAAGTAAAAGTAAAAAGTACAGCATAGTAAAAGGAGCATTTTTGCCAAAAACATACTCATGTAAATCTGTGAAAGTGTAACTAGTTCCTGCCCAGGTTCTGATCACGCTCTTCTTTAACTGGTGCTCACATCCCGTGTTTCCCTGCAGGGGGACATCTTCCTGAGGCATTACGATAAGGGCCCCTGCAGAAACAAGCTGGGCCACTCCAGGGCCTCTGTGATGTGGAACCGGACGCAGGTGAGCTCACATTGTGTTTCCTTCAGGTCATTGTTGGAACGGATGATCCTTCAGAGGCAGGAGTGTGAACCGCCCAGGTTCTGAGCCTCCCCTCCCTGGAATCATAACCCTTCTTCAGCTTTTATACAGTTCATTTCCGCTCTGTCAGAGACAATTTCTCACCACAGAGTAGTAAAATTTCCATGACGCAGTTCTCTTTATTTAGGAGCCAAAGAAGCACTGCTCTCAGCCCTCGTCCATGTAAGCGTCCAAACTCCGCCCTGCAGTGAACAGGACGCGTCCCGCTCTCCGCTCTGAGCGCTGGTGTTTTGCCCGTACACGTTTTTGCTTCGACATTCAGGCTGCTGTGTTTATTCAACACGCTCTAAATTTAGACGCAACTCTAATGATGACCAGATTTCTTTTAAGTTATATTTGATGTATTCAGCATTTTTATAACTCAAGGTTACATAGTTACCTGATTGTGCTATAAAATGTATTTTCCAGACACTAAGTGCCTGGAAAATACATAGTACTGCCCCTTTAAGAATTTTTTTTTTTCCTGAGAAAATATCACCTAAAAGACAAAATCAAATAAAACCATCTATCTGTCTGCACTTGCAGTCCAGATTTGGTTCAATATAGAACTGTGGTCAGGGGCCACAAAAAATTCTTCAGAGGGCCATGAACGGCCCTCACACCGCACTTTGGTCAGCCCTGGCTGAATGCATGTTTCACACCAGCTTGTCTTTGTGGATCAGGTGGTGGGCATCCTGGTGGGGGTCAGCATCATCGTCCTGGTGACGTCTCCGCTCCTCCTGCTGGCGTCGCCCTGCATCCTGTGCTGCATGTGCAAACCCTGCAACAGGAAGAAGAAGAAGAAGAAGAGGAAGAGAGACCCCGGCCTCCCAGAGCCCCCCTCCTCCTCATCCTCATAGCAGCTTCAGCCCCCATGTGCCTGAACCGGGATGACTCCACTGGCCTCATGAACACCAGAAGGTGCAAACTGCTGGAAGAACTTTGGAAACAAACTTTTATTTAATTTTATTATTATTTTCTCTAAAGCCTTCAGCGGGCCGCCTTCATAAATAAATCACTGTTTCTGTGTAAATATGTGGAATGTAAGTCCGTCGCCGTGGCAGCCTGGAACTGGACGCCTGGGACTCGAATGTTTTCCTGCACAGGGCTCTTTTTTTCTTTTCTTTCTGCAACACTCCTCTGTACACACACACACACACCCACCCACACACGCACACACATCCAGTTGAAAGTGCAAAGCCACCCTCATGTGCCAAATATCAACGATGCCAAACCAGAGGCGTTAAGGGCTCAGGTGCCTCTGCAGTGCCAGGTGATCGGTCCGTTTTGTTTTGCCTTCCATTCTGCTGATTTATTATGCAAAAGAAAAAAAGACTGCAGTTGTAATCATGGGAGAAGTTTTAGGTGATATAAAAATGTTCTTTATTAATGTGTGTATGCAAATGGTGTAAGTGTGTGGAGATGAGATTTAGTAAGCAGGTCTTTATGGGTGTTTCCACCTGACTTATGTTCCAGACCAAAGGCTGTAATATAAAACCTGTACTTTGCAAGAACATGTTAATTTAATATTTATGATTTATCTGTCTGTTATGTCATTTCTACTTTTTCTGTTGATGTTTCAGCGTTTTCTAAATGCACCATTACAAATAAAAAACCAGACTAAAAGTTGGATCTGATGGTTTGTTTCTCACTACAGGAGAGGAAATGGAAACGCCTTCAACAGATTTACTTCCTGGGTTTGTTTTTAGTATTTATGAGCTGGGATAAGAAATCTGATCACCTGAATCACGAACACACACACACACACACACACAAATACAGGGCAATTTATAGTGATCAATTAACCTAATAGTCTTCTTCAGCTTTTGCACATCTACAGGTTGAAATTTAGCCAATTGTTCTGCACATCAACCTGATCTCAGACTGGATGAAGAGCATTTGGGAAAATGCTTTTTTTAAAGCTAGCCACAGATTCTCAGTTTTATCTAGGTCTGGACTTTGACTAGGCCATTTTAAAACAGATATGCTCCAATTTATTACATTTAATCAAAGCTCTATTTCCATTTAGGTCTTATACTTCCTAAAACCAGCAGATGGAACGAACAGAGCTCCAAACAAAGCTCTGCATATTATGTTATGACATAAGCTGCTTGAAGCAAATTTAATCCTTTGTCTTTATGACTCTGTTTGGTCTCCGGTAACTAATGAACCTTTGAGGTTTTCACAGAACATCTGTTTGTTGACGAAGTGACGCCTGACTTTAACTTAGGTTATCATTCTAAAAGAGGGCGATGTTTTTCAGATTTTCATTTGTAAAAAATCATAATTTTTCTCCCACGTTCTAATTGTGCTCTACTTCATGTGCTCTGTAAGCTTCCTATAAAACATTTTAACGTTCGTCATGGTAATATGGTTTATTTCTCTTTTGAACGAATCAAGTGGTTCAACAAACTATAAACTGAACCCATTAACACTGAAGGCCAAAGGTTGAAATTAGTAAAAAGAAAAAAAATTAAATATTTAATAAAAAATGTTGAAAGATGCAAATATCTGATTTTGGAAGCAAAACAAATTCTATAAGCTGGACTTTTATTTAAAGATAAAATCAAACACTGACTGTAAGCTGTGTAACACGTCAGTTTTGGATATTGTCTTCTTCTACTGCAGCGTGACACTTGAGGGGGTTTGTGAGACCACAGCAGTTCTCATCTCGTGTAAAATAGTCACGTGATTCAGCCGACAGAGCAAAACAAAACGACGCGCTGTCAAAAGGAAACAGTGACACCTTGTGTTTGATGAGCGAACTGCGCAGCTTTTAGAAAGTTCCGTGAAAGTTTTGGTAATCTAAAGTCCAAGATGAAAATAGTTAATGTAAATAGAATAATTACAAAATAACAAAGTCAGGCAAAAGAAACACTTTTTCCAAATCAATGTATTTAAATATAAAAACTTAAACTTTAACAAAAACTGCATGTGTGTGTCTGGTGAATGTTTGGTTTAATTCACGTTTGTTGTTCATTCAGTGACGTCACTCTCAGTGGGTAGACGATCTACAAATTTTTTTATCAAGGAAGAGTATCGATACTTCATAATAACATTAAAAGTAAAAAGTACAGTGTAGCAAAAAAAAGTTAATTTTTGAAAATAAATAAATAAATAAGTTACTCAAGTAAACATAACTACCCAACTCTGGTTTCAAAGATAATAAAATAAAATAATAGTAATAATAATAATAATAGATAGGTGTGGAACAGGTTGATTAATCAGCTGTCTATACTGAAGCAGCCGTTCAGCTTCTACTGCTGGCTTCTAGAGTCATGGAGAAATATTTGAACTGTAAAACATTCTCAGGGAGATTTTACCTTATTTCTTAATATAACTGAAGATGTTTTAATGAAGTGTCTCAGGTTGGATTTCCGCAGGCATCGTAGTTTCTGTTGTTTTCTTTCTGCTTCCTGTTAATCCTGTCTTGTTGGGTTACTGGATGTTTTACAGTAAGATGAACATAAACACACAAGGCGGTGCAGTTAGCATCACATGCATGGGCTCTCATCAGGTAATCCGCCTTCCTCCTACACTCCAAAAAAATAAAATGGTTAACTTTTTTACACCACCTCTCACCCAATGACTGCTGGAGACAGATGCCAGCCTCCACCTCAAAAAAAAGCAGCTTTAGATGGAGGGATGGATTCTTCACTATTAAAAAGTCTGACAGGAATCTTGTCACAACATGCTAGATCTGATTCTACTGCAGCTTCAGAAACTTAAAACAAACGTCTCCTCTGCACTAGAGTTTTTGTTTCCGTTTATTTTCAGAATAGTCTGGAATTTGCCATGTAGCAGTAAGCAGGACGCATTAGTATGAACTTGATATGAAACAAATAAAATACTTTATTCGTCCAGTCTGCTGACCGCTTCATTCAGACACACTCCAGCAGAAAGTCTCTGTGTCTTTTTCTGTGTGGAAACACTTTTATTTCTGCCAAGGTCAGAATCAAAGATATGGTAACAGTGATGCGGTTTGTCCTGCTGATTAACAACAATTGCTTACAAATGTAAAAACTGTTGGTCACAGATTGAATAACTGATCATTTCCATTAGGAGTTACAGTTCAACTTCGATACAGTCGTATCATATTTTAGTTCAAATTGATGTTGGTCACTGAGGTCAAGGTAAACCTAAAGCCTGGATTATCAGACACTTTGGAGATTTGTATTCATATGCTATCATTCCTGTATTGCAAGCAACATCCAAGCAAAAAAAAAAAAACAACTGTTGAAATTATCATATGTTGTTCATGCTAGAGTTTTATTTTTATTTTTGTAAAATTGAACAAGTGATCCAGAGATCTTCACCAACTCAGAGTGAAATCTTCTCCATACTGGAAGTCAAGTCTCTGCCTGTCTGAAAAACTGAAGAATCAAGACATTATCTCCAGTTCATATCAGTCAAGTGGTAAGAGATTTAAGATAACATCATTTTCATGAGTCAATTTGTCCAAATTTAAACAGGTTACATGTCAAAACTCGAACTCATGTCACTGGAAGAGACATTTTATTGTTTGGCATTTTTGTTACACTTTCCCTCAACAACGTCATATAATTATTTAGTCAACATTTTATGAGAAATAATGTAGATATACAATATTTCCAACTAGCTCAGACAGAAATTCAGGAAGAGCTCTCACTCTGCGCTTTTTTCCCGAGTCATATGTTTACTTCACCGCATTCTGGGTTTACCCAAAGAGTGAGCCATCCTGTCACATCTCACAGAGAACATCTTTTCTGTCACTTCTGCTTCGGAACAGGACAAAAAAAAAAAAAAAAGACGAAATAAAACACGCACCTTCCATTGACATCACATCATACTACCAACCTGCTCCGCGGTTGTCCAATCAGCGAGCCAGAGGACGCTCGGTGGTGTCCCCGCCGTCCAATCAGGGCATAGCGCGAGCTCTGCTCACCTTGACGTCGGTCCTGATTGGAGGAACGAGCGGAGCAGCAGACAGAGCGAGGCCTCAACCAATCAAAAGAGCTCTCTGTTTGTTATTATCATAAAATATTCAGCAGCATCTCTCCAGCTGTCTGCGACCAGCCTCTGCCGTCGGGCTTCTTCATTTTTTTGTTTTCAATCTAAAACTTAAAAAAAGAAACAACAACAACAACAAAACTTTTCAGGCAGAAGATTTTATTTTAAGTATTTTTTTTTTTTTTTTTTAAAAACCTATCTATTTTGAAACAATGTGGACCTTTTTGGGAATTGCAACTTTCACGTATATTTATAAAAAGTCCAACATGCTGCTGAATGTGGCTCATAAGGAGCTGCTGCTGATAGCTGCTCTGTTCCTCTCAGCTGGTCTGCTGATCTCTTACATCAGATTTGTTCAGGGTCACAAACTGTCAGTGTCTCAGATAGTTTATTTGCCTTTGAGCATCTTGTCAGCTCTACCTCTGGTCAAACACTTCATCCCTCAAACTGCAGCTGAAAGCAGCAAGAAAGCAGAGAAGAAGAACACAGAAAAGGTGAGTCAGCAGAGATGCTTCACCTTCTGCTTGTTGGTTCAGTCTGGGTGGGTTTTGTTTCTGTTACTATGAAAAGTCTAGAAAAAGCATTTTAAATTTGCAGAGTAAGAGAACAAGAAGAAGAGCGGAACCGAAGTCCTCCACCTCACAGTGTGCCCCACTCTGTGGCCCCTCCGAGGGCCCGGGGCCAGATGTGGTGATAGTCGGGGCCGGGGTCCTGGGCTCGGCCATGGCGGCTGTCCTGGCCCGGGACGGCAGGAGGGTGACAGTGGTGGAGAGAGACCTGAAGGAGCCGGACAGGATAGTGGGGGAGCTGCTCCAGCCGGGGGGCTTCAGGGCCCTCAGGGACCTGGGACTGGAAGGTCAGTTACTGCTGGGAGCCCAACATGATCCACCACTCAAGTTTGGATGGTTTGCTAAGCAGAAAGTTATGTTATGTTTTTTTTAGGAAAATGTGGCAGGACATTACATAGATAAAACAGAAGAGGGAGACAGTGAGGACAGGAATGAAGAGAGAGAAAGGAAGGCTACCACTGACTATATGAAATAAACATATAGAAATTGAACATATAGAAAATGTGACGTCAGTATTTCTACCAACCAATCAGAAGAAGTTATCTGATCTTATGCAGAAAGCACCACAAAGGTCAAACAGATCTGACCCTCAGTCCCGATGAGTCAGATCAGAGTCAAAACTTTCATCAGGTTTTGAATCTGAACCTGTTTGGCCTCAAGTTCAGTGGAAGGTCTGATATAATAAGACTCATTTTTTTCTGAGTCTCATTGACACTGTAAAATAGTTTAAATAAATAAATGAATGTAACTCAATTCAGATCACTGCTGGCACCATTATTAATATTCCTGCTGTAAATTCGAGCTCCTTTAGTCTACAGGGAAGTACTTGGTCTGTTTCAACATCCCAGCGCAGAGGAGGATACTGAAAGCTTCAATTATTTATTATTTGATAACCGTGTGCGATTCTGAAAATATTAGTCCACCTTTCAGCTCAGAGGAATTCCACTCAGGGAAACAGAAAGTCAAAAATCAAAACATGCACGTTACATCTATTTTTAAACAGATTGTTAATGGTACTAATATTCATACCATTAGTGATTTTATGAAACAGAATTCATATAAATTAATATGTACATTTTCTCAAATTAAAAGTTGTGTTTTGCTGCAATTTTCAAAGTAAGATTAGGTTCTCCAATAAATTGTGAATTTATTTTAAGGTTTTTTCACACATATTCACCAGAAGTGATGACAAATACATCTGTGTCTGGATTTCTGCTGAATAATACTTCATTTACTATGTGTCTTTAACAAATTAATTTTAATCTACCTTCAGAAAGACAATTTGTTGAGTGAAAGTTAATTCTGCCTGACCAAAAAGGTCTTTAGAATGAGCTGCATTAAAGTAGAACAGATAATGAAGGTTGAAGAACTTTAGGCCTTTTTATTTTTTTGTTAGACTGATCCTTTTGGACATATAAAATGTGATTTGGCTCCTCTAGCATTATTCTTGAAGAATTTCAATAAAAATAATAAAGTTGACCAGAAACTGAGGTTCATCCTGTAATAATCTTCATTCACGACGAAATACAGGATTTGCATAATACATGGATTATTTGTTGTGCACATCGCCCTGAACTTTGACAAGGCCCTATTTGATCTGGAGGCAACTTTCAATTAAACTAATTACCCACCATTACGGTTAAAAATTAAACATTATTCATATTTGATCACTGCTTTACTAGACTAGCTTCATGGTTATTGAGCTGATTGCAGTGCTTCAGAACAGACTCAGTGGGAACATGGAAAACAGACTAAATGTTGTATTTACAGGTGTTGAGATATAAGAAAAAAGTGTTTTACTTACACAAAAAATATAAATTCCTCATCTTACGTGTGAAATTTTAAGCATTCTTGGGTGCCCCATTCTGGCCTGGAGGCCCTAAGCAGCTGGTTAGTTTGTGTATACCTTGGTCCGGCTGTGATTGTGGAAGTATATTACATTTGGTCAAAGTTTCCTTTCTTTTCACGTCTAAAGATTAATTTCTCCAACCATGAGCAACATGATTAAATAAACAACAGACTTTTTGTATTTTAGCATATTATTTTGAAAAGGCTGTTATCAGCTTTCACCCAGTTTTCCAATTTTGCACCACATAACAAGGCTTTTATTCAGTCATGAACCTGCGTTGTGTAACTGTGCTGTTTGACCTCAGGTTCAGTGGAAGGTCTGGACGCCCACCAGGTGAACGGCTACGTGATCCACGACATGGACAGCCAATCAGAGGTGGAGATCCCCTATCCTCAGGAGAAAGGGAGCGTCCAGTGTGGACGAGCTTTCCATCATGGCCGCTTCATAATGGGACTGAGGAGAGCTGCTATGGCAGAGTCAAAGTAAGCCGAGTCATATCGGTAACTAACTACGACGGCGTATTAGGGCCATCGTAGATAGAAAGGAAAACAGGAGGAATTTGTTGATTAATCTCAGATGTTTTCTAGAAAAAAAAACTAGGACATTACTGAGTTTGAAAAGTTGAAAATTGACTAGGAAAAATTATATAAAAAAATAGTTTTTTAGATATTAGATTTACCTCAGAAAAGTTTTAGAAAAAACCTGGAGCTCCAAAAGTTCAACATTTTGGACTTTTGAAGCTCAGATTATATATTCTAGAAAAAAACGTGGAAATTTTCTGACAATTGAGGATCAAAAAACTGTTCCACTTTTGGAAATTTTCTAAGTTTCAAAAGTAAAATCTTGAAACTCAAATTTTCATTTTTTTTCTAGAAGATTTCTGAGATTAATCTCAAAATTTCAGTTTTTTCTCACAAATCTTCAACTTTTGGAGCTCACAAATTATTGGTGAAAATTGACTGCCTTTTTTCCGTCTAGAATTACCTTAATAGAAAATGTCTCGCTGGTTTTCTTGGTCGTTAATGAACTGTTTCATTGCGCCCCCTAGTGTCAGATTGATAGAAGGCACGGTGAGCAGCTTGCTGGAGGAGGATGGCTGTGTAACTGGAGTCCAGTATAAAGATAAAGAAACTGGAGACATCAAGGTGTCTGCTTTAAATCTCACATTTCCCTCTCATCCTACGGGAGGAACCTTCTAACCGCGTCGCCGTGTTTCCTGTAGGATATCCACGCTGGGCTGACCGTGGTGGCCGATGGCTGCTTCTCCAAATTCAGGAAGAGTCTGGTGTCAGGAAAAGCTCGCATCTCCTCTCACTTCATCGGGTGTCTCATGAAGGTAGGAAGAGCAGAACCTTTTAATTAGAGCTGGTAGTGGGACAACATCCTCAATTCTGCTGCTTAGCATTAAGATGCTAAGTTAGTCTTGAATAAAGACTAAATTAGTGAGAGGCTAACTCCAGTGTGATAACAGAAGCTCCTTTGTCGTTGGTTGCTGTTTGCGGATGTCCTTGTGCGTTAGATTTATGGGCGTACCAGAAATATGCAACTTCAAAGGTTCCAACTGGAACTTTTGAATGTAAAAAAAAAAGAAGTGTTTTTTCAGTCAGCATTTTTAACATTTTCCATAAACATTGTTCTCCACATTTATTTACCTAAAAGTTAAAGCTGTGCCAGAAGCCCGAGAGAAAAAAAAAAGTAAAAAAGTGTAAATTTTTAGACTTTTTTGATTCATTTAATTTCTACTCTTACTGCTGATTTAAACCAGCAGTAAGATTACACTGGTTCGCTTGGAACCACTTCCTGTCTTATGAAGGTCAACACACAGCTGGCTTATTGGAATTCCATGTTCTCTTGTGTTTCCCATTTTTAAGGGAGACTACGAGAGTTAATTTAAGAAAGGAGCTTCTAGCTTTTATCACATAAAACACTTTTGCAAGACGCTGTGGGAACATTACCAAAAGGTTTAAAAGGACATGTCCACCATTAAATCAGTATCTTCTGCTGCTCCAACAGGACTGTCCCCAGTTTAAGGCCAACCATGCAGAGCTGGTGCTGGCTGACCCCAACCCGGTGCTCATCTACCAGATCTCCTCCTCTCACACCAGGGTACTGGTGGACATCAGAGGGGAGATGCCTCGCGACCTTCCAGGGTACATGGCTGAGAGGATACACCCACAGCTACCAGGTAGGTCCTGCTCAGAGCGCTCCATTCTGGATTATTTATTGGTTTAATAATCCTATACCTGAAATCAAGACTGTGTGTCACTAGACTGTGGTTGGAAAAGACAAAATACATCCCCTTTAAATTAATTGGGGGGCGGGCTTATCAAAAGTTGTCAAAGTAATCATGATAATTACAAAAATAAAAAAAAGAATTACAAATTTTGGTTCAAAATTCCTTAAAGAAACAACTAAATTGACAGAATTTCTGATTTACAAACATTCAACATAAATTGCCACAAGACGTAAAGATCAGGATTTGACGTTTTCTCCGTCATTCAGCTGAAACATCAAAGCCACAGTATCAAAGCAGCGACTCCAATGACCTCAGAGTCCCATTGCACCGCTGATGCTCTGAGAAAGAAAAGGCTTCCTACTCCCCGGTTGTTCCCAGAATGCACCTGTGTGCTTTCATCCAGCTGACGGAGCTCCTGTGCTCTCCCTTTCCGCAGAGCATTTAAAGGAGCCTTTCATGGAGGCGCTGCAGAACGACCGCCTCAGGTCCATGCCCGCCAGCTTCCTCCCTCCTGCCCCCGTCAACAAGCCAGGTACTGAAGTCTATCCATCGCTTTCTGCTGCGACTTTTAACCCAGGAAAACACACACATTTATACCCAGATGTATAATAATATTAATCCTTCCCTAGCAGTTTTCCTTAAATTTGTTAGAATTTCAAGGTTAAATCAAACATTTGCTACTATTTCCAAAGTTTGATGTACTACGTTATATGCATTATAGATATTGACATACAGCTACTGAAGTAAAGGCGAGGTTAAGATGTAGCCAAAGTTTTTCAGAAACTGGGCAAGCTAATTGGTTTAAAAGGCACAAAAATACTTACTGTTCAAAATTTGGTGGTTTAGCTAAATGTTTTTTTTTTTTTTTTTAAAAAGAAAAGAAAAAACAGCAAAATTCCAAAGGAAAACTTGGAGAGAGAATGAATAAGAAGACTTTAAATGATGACAATGTTTTTGAAGAGGATAATATTTAATCCAGGGGTCACATGAGCCAAAATCGCAGAATCAAAAGTTCTTAATCAAAGGATAAAATAATAAAATAAACTTAACTCAAGCAAATAAAGTAGTTCAATTTTTGTTTTATTAGTTTTATCCTAAACTTAAAAGAGGATTTTTTTTTTACGTTTCCTGTACTACAGGAAATTCATCTAGTTTACTAATTATTTTGGGTTCAATTGAACAAATTTAATTAAGAACAAGATTTTTTTCAAAGCGCTTGTTACTTTTAACCAAAGCTGATTAGAGTGGACCAAAGGATGCAGATAGACATGGTTCTGCTTTTTAGAAAAGTTATCAAAATATTTTGTCATCATTAACTTTTTCATTGTAAGAAAATTACATTGGGAATAATTTTACCTGTATTAAAATTAAAAAGTCAACCAGCTGTACCGGTCGGAACAAATTTGTAACATTTTTGAATTGCAGTTGAGGACCACACAACTTCAATCAAAGGGCCACAATTTGGACACCCCTGTATTTTCTTTTCTTTCTTTAGCACTTTTAAGTGAAAACTAAATATAGGTTAGCTACATTTAGGCAGAAACATTTTCTTCACAGTAAACTGAACTAAAACAAAGTTAGCCCCTTCCCCCACCTGTTTCTTTATCATGAGTGGACCGGTTTAGCTGCTGGAATTAGACATTAGTACGAGAACAACACAGACTGAGCTGTGCGTTTTTTTTCCAGGTGTGCTCCTCCTGGGCGACGCCTACAACATGAGGCATCCTCTGACGGGGGGCGGGATGAGCGTTGCCCTTAACGACGTTTGCATCTGGAGGGGTCTGCTCAGGAACATTCCGGATCTGTACGACGACGCGGCTTTATTACAGGTGATTATTTAATGTTCCTCTCTCCGGGAATAAACCCCCCCCAAAAAAAAACAAAGTTGGAAGAAGAGGAAGATGATGGTGTTGGCGCTGATATAAATCACACGGCCGTGTCCAGAGCCTGCGGTCGGTTGATTTTCCAGGATCAAACCTGAGCAGATTCAGGCAGAATCTATATTTGGACTGAGCTGCATCATGTTTTATTAAACTGGGCTGTAGGTGGGAGACTGCAGACCAGTGTGCAATTTAACACCCTGTGTTTTTACACACCTCCCTTCTTCTTCTTCTTCTTCTTCTTCTTCTTCTTCTTCTTCTTCTTCTTCTTCTTCTTCTTCTTCTTCTTCTTCCCAACAGGCAAAAAAAAAATTCCACTGGGAACGCAAGTCATCACATTCTTTTGTAGTGAACGTGTTGGCCCAGGCTCTGTACGAGCTGTTTGCAGCCACCGACAGTGAGTCACCGCCTTGCTCTGAATCTGACAGCACATGAGGGGAAATGCAGCAACAATGTGAAATGTTGGAGACAGAAATAATGTAAGTCTGTGTTTGTGTTGGGTTTCATCAGATTCTCTCCATGAGCTGAGGAAGGCCTGCTTCCAGTACTTTAAACTGGGCGGATCGTGCATCACTGGGCCCATTGGTCTCCTGTCAGTGTAAGTACCAAACACACACAAATGCAGCTTTCACATGTTGCTACCTTCCAAAAAATAATGGCCTCAGTCAATTTTTGCCAAGAGTAATTTAGTTTTTGCCTAAATTGTTTCTGGCAAAAAAAAATAGGTGGTAATTTTCATTTTTTGCAAAAATCCCTGTTGAGAAAAATAAAAAGGACTCGGGCTATTATTCTAGGAAGGTGACAATATTGTACAAGGTATAGCACACTCACATATGATATTGTTACTTTACATATAGTTTCTTTAAAATCAGAATTAAACATTGAAAACTGTTTTGCTTTCACAGCCTGTCGCCTAAACCCATGACCCTGATCGGTCACTTCTTCGCCGTGGCTCTGTACGCAATCTACTTCAACTTCAAGACGGAATCCTGGAGCACCAAACCTCGAGCGCTGTTTAAGAGCGCCGCCATCTTGTACCGGGCCTGCACCGTCATGTTCCCCCTCATCTACTCTGAACTCAAGTACCTGGTCTACTAAAGAGCACAACATGGGGGCATAATAACCAAACTGTGTGTGTGTGGTCGTCCCTCCAAAGCTTCTGTGTTTGTGCCATAGTGCTGGTGACAATCACATCAGTTTGTATATCTACTGACAACAGGTCTGCTTTACGGCAAACATTTTGACTTGAGAGAGCAGGACAAGCGCATTTGTTTTTAACTGCAGCCCACTTCTGCATCCGTGCATGTTGGTTGTTGCACTAAAGCAGAACGTTCTTGTCCCGCTCTTTCACTTTATGGACTAATTAAACAGGAAGGCCTTTAATGAAGGCCTTTCTGTGAACAAGAAGCCCTTACTGCTGCAGAGTGTATTTGGGACGTAGTCTAGCATAGTGTCTGCCAATTTTCTGTATATTATTGTGCTGTTTTATTTTCGTAGTGAATGAAAAACAAATTTTTATATTTTAAATTGAAAGCACAGTGATGGGAAGGCCAAACTGAGGGCCTTTCTGATGACCTTTGTACTCGCCTCCCAAGAAAATGCCTTCATACGTTCAGCTGTTGCTGAATAAATCTCCTATGTTAGTTTTAAGTCAAACATTTGGCCTTTCTCCAAGTTTCCCGGCTTTGTCCGGCTGGATTTTGTGTGTGTATATATATATATATATATATATATATATTAAGTGAAAAAGGGTTAGGTCATAAGATAAAGCTATAGAAAAAAAATAATTACAAGACAAAACATTTTTAATAAATTCTTCTACTTTAATGGTCCCTGTCCTGTAAACTGTGGGTGTTTTATTTTGCATGGCGCGTTGCTGCCATCTACTGGACTTTTAGGGAAATGTTTTAC
>CAEFZY010066324.1:0-18350 GCA_903066815.1 Brachyrhaphis roseni
TCCAAATAAATACTAAAGATCTCCAGTCAGACGCTGTTGGAGCAGCAGAGCGTTCAGCCGGGATTTAAATGTTTATTCAAATACAGGAATCATATTTATAAGTTACATTACAGAGTAGAGATGATTTCTGTCCATAAGGCTCATTCACAAAGCGGCTGCAGCTGGACCGGTACCGGTACCGGTACCGGTACCTGCTTTAAGTTCTGCTCAGAGCTCCAGGATGATCAGTCTGGATTCATCTAAACGCCAATAAACCAGCAGATCAATATGATCTCTGATCAATGGCTCCATGTTCTCCATCAGGTAGCGGCTCACCTTTATGCAGCTACTGATAAACCTGTGACTGTCTGCACACCTGATCAATAATCAAACCTGTTGATCAGCCCTGGTTTCTCTTCAGTGAGGATAAATGAGCCATAGATGATTCAGACGAAGAGTTACGACTTTATGAGACACGTCAGGTTTCAGTGGATTTATGTGAGTTTTGACTCTTTATTGTTCACACAAAAAGTTTGCTGCTTCACATTTTCACTGCAGAGAAAAAGTGTGTGTATATTTACGCAAACTTAGATGCAAAGTTCATTTTTATACATACCTTTCTGTGTGTAAAATATGGCGCTTTATACATGAGGCCCCTGGACTTTGAGTGTTCTCTGCGATTATTGCGGCGTTCTGCACAAAACGAACCAACAATCAGACTTTCTCTGAGTTCCTCTCCTCTCTTCAGGGTCCAGTTCAAACATTCACACTGAACCTGCAGTCACACAGCTGGGTTCTGACCCGGTATCGGGTCACATTTAAAAATTACTCTGAAACAGTTGATAAAATAAATATTCAATCACTCGTCTACATGGAAAATGCCAGATTTCTTCAAAGATTAATAATAATTATTATTATTCTGATCCAGGAGAACTTTATGTTCACGAAAAGAAAAATAGCAGATGGGAGTATTACCTCAAAAAAGTTATTTAAATGTCTTTAAATCCTAATCTGTTAAAAATGAGTCATGTTTTGGGATTGATGTGGTTGTGATTCCCCAACCCTCCAGCAGGGGTCACTGTTTGTGTTCCTCAGACCAGTCTGGAGCACGCTCGGCCCGAAGAGCCCAGCTGGGACGAAGACTTCGCCGACGTTTACCACGAGCTGATCCACTCGCCCGCCTCCGACACGCTGCTGAACCTGGAGCACAGCTACTTCGTCAGCGTGTCGGAGCTGATCAGCGAGCGAGACGTGGAGCTCAGCAAGCTGCAGGAGAGGTAGCGCCGTCACGCCGCCGGTCAGAACAATGACTGATGGCCATTGTTCTGACCATTAGTCACATTAAAAAATCACATCCTGCTGATTTTTCATTCCATCATTTTAACCGTTTTTATGCAATATTAGAAATGTATTAAAAGATAGAAATAATTAAATTCTTTTTTGTTTTAAATGAAAAAATAACCATTTTCTTGCCTCAAAGCCAATAGCAGCATTCCTTCAGTGAATGTTGGATCATTTGCAGCAAAGCAAACATCAACAGTTTCCTCTTCTAAACACTTCTTTGGTCTCATGTTGAATCTGAATCCAGCTTCAGCTTCATCTGGTTCACTTCTGTAAAATTCTCCAATCGATCAGCATCCGGTTATTAATCAGTTAATACATAATGATCATCAGATTTAGTGTAAATTAATTCAACTGTTTCTTCTTAGTTTTGTTATTTCCATGTTATTTTTGTTTTCTGTGATAAATCCCCTGTTTTGCTGATAAAAATAAAATCCTGAAGGTTTTCCTTCCAACTGGCAGCAACTGGTTTCCTCCTGAGGCGATGCTGTCAGTCTGACTGCTGCGTCTGTCCTCTGTCTGTCCTCCGTCTCCAGGCAGGCAGCAGAGATGGACAAAGTGATGCATGAGCTGGGAAACACGCTGAGCGACCACGATGTCAACGCCGTGGCTTCACAACACTTTGATGCTCAGCAGGTAAACAGCAGCAGAGACACGTCCACTCTGAGGACACGTCGCCCTGCCCTTTCTCTCTCTGCAGGTGCTGGAGAACAGGTGGGCGAGCGAGCTGAAGCAGGTGACGGCCATCCAGAAGCAGGAGTACCAGGACTGGGTCATCAAGCTGCACCAGGATCTGCAGAAATCCAACAACAGCAGCAAAATCAAGTGAGTCTGTCAACACCAGCGTCGGGCTGCTCTCTGGGGAAATAAGCCGAGGCCTGCAGCGGGACAGGACGCCATGTGAGAAAACGTTTCTCCTCCATCTTGGATCCTGATCCTGCTGTAGAACCCAGCTGGTTTTAAAAAGCAGAAGGGCGAGCGACGGTGAAGCTGGATTTGCTCTGATTCGTGTTTTGCAGCGAGGAGATCAAGGTGCAGCCGGGCCGGCTGGCGGAGGCTGCAGACGGCGGCTGCAGGCCGTTTGAGGAGCCGCCGCTGCTGGAGGAGAGCTTCACCATCCACCTAGGTGCCTCTGCTCCTCCTGCTGCCTGACGGCGCCCCCTGCAGGTGGAAAGCATGGCGGCACCTCAAGCTGTTCTCTGTTCACGCAGGAGCGCAGCTCAAGACGATGCACAACCTGCGGCTGGTACGCGCTGACGTGTTGGACTTCTGCAAGCACCGGCGCCACAGCAACAGCGGCGCCAAGCTGCGGCGCCTGCAGACGGCGCTGTCCCTCTACTCGTCCTCGCTCTGCGGCCTGGTGCTGCTGGTGGACAACCGGGTCAACTCCTACAGCGGCATCAAGAGAGGTCGGCCATCTTACCACGTTACTGTGTAACACTGGGCAAAAGTCTTAAATCAGCCTCTGCTCTCATCATTTCACCTCCTGGCAGGATTTCCCCCACAAGCTGAACATCTTGTACTTATTAGAACCTGTTGGATCATTTACAGGAAGGTTTTTATTTATTAGTGAAGCCAGAAATCATTCAGCGATTTTAAAAAGTGAAGGAAAGAAGCGGGATTGATTCACCTGAAAGAATTCATTTGAAATGAAATATTTAGAGATTTTCTTAGATGATTTGTTCTCATTTCTTTTACTGAATCACTTAAATTATGACCTGGTCAGGGAGTACACATGGAAAGAAGCTAAATGTGGTTTAATAGATTTCTTCTTTTTGTAAAGATTAGGGTCCTGCAGCTATTAGTCTGGTTTCTGAAGGAAACTGAAACCGCCGTCACAAAGATCCTGATCTATAAAACAAACCGGATGGGAGGACCTGGGGTCCCTCATGTGACCTCTGACCTCTGACCCAGAGGTGCTCTGGTTCTGGAGACGGAGGAAGCCGGTGATGCAGACGGTGGAGAATCCACTATCAGACTGATCATGATTCCTCTCAGACATTCAGGCTGTTTCACACCTGGCAGACCTCTAGACCCACTGCAAGCAGCATTCATCTGCTGCTGCAGCTGCAGCAGCAGCAGCAGTGATGCATCCAGAAGCTCTAGGGCGGTGGAGACTGACTGCCAGCTTGGCGGTTTGCAGCTGCTGATTAAACTTTTTGCTTCTCTGCCTTGTTTTGATAATAAACTGAAGTTGATGAATGAAAGCAGCTGATGAACATCACAGCTACTCTTCCTGCTGCTGCAGCTCCGGTCCGCAGCATGCGACGCGGCAGCGCCTCACAGTCGGGTTCAGGCTTTTTCTCTGCTGACCTTCAGACTTTGCCACGGTGGCGAAGGAATGCACCGACTTCCACTTCCTGAGCCTGGAGCAGCAGCTGGAGGAGGTGCAGCAGGCGGTGCTGTATGCGCGGGTGCAGCGCTGCAGCAAGCAGAAGCAGCCGGCAGGTTAGTTTCTCTGACCACCAACTCTGCTTAGTTTAAACTGTGTTCTAACTGAGCCGCTTCATTTTTCCATTTTTATTTAAAGAATTAGATCTTTTAATCATTTCTTATTAAAATGTTTACTCATATTAAGTTGAGGGTCTGTCATTATTTCATCACATTCTGATTTACTGCCGTACCAGAAACACAAGAATGCTGAGGTTCCAGCTCTGGACTTTTACATGTAAAAAACAAAAAGTGTGATTCGTCCTGTTAAAATTTTCAACGTGTTGAAATCTCTAATTAATCGAAATGAACGACTTGAAGTCCAGGCTTTGTTTTTCAGCTGACTGGGTTGAAGGATTTTGTAAATAATAAACTAAAAGTCCTTATTGTTTTATTTTAATGGTGTAACTGCGAATACCTGACGTCTTTAGCATCTTCTCTGCCAGATGGTTTCTCCTCAGAATTGGCGGCGGTCAGAGTTGGTCGTTTATTTCTCCTCTGCCTCAGCGGTGAATGCATCCGTTGGATGATTTATTGCTGAGTTTTGTTTCTGTTTTTCTACAGAAAATCAGAAGAATGGAGGAGATGATAAGAGCAAAACAGCTGAAAGAAATCCCTCAAATATTCTCCCAGGTATTGATGTTGAACACGTGGAGATGCTCTCAGTTTGAGTCGGTTCTTCTGAATCGCTCTGTGTTTCTCTTCAGGTGAGTTCTACATCTCCAGACACTCCAACCTGTCGGAGGTCCACGTCGTCTTCCACCTGTGCGTGGACGACAACCTGCGGTCGGGAAGCATCACGGCCCGCGACCCGGCCATCATGGGCCTGAGGAACATCCTGAAGGTCTGCTGCACGCACGACGTCACCACCGTCACCGTGCCGCTGCTGCTGGTCCACGACATGTCCGAGGTACCGACCGTCCCGGCCCAGGTCCGGGTCCACGCACACAGGAAGCAGCAACCTGACCCGGTCTCTGATTGGCTGGGTCAGCTCTGCTCCCGTTCTGACCAGCATCATGGTCTTAATGTGAGCAGCAGCAGTGCATCAGAGCCATCCATCGGTTGTGCACTTCTCATTTTTCTCCACATATTTATTGGTTTTGTACATGGAACTTTAACTAGGCCACATTCATGGTATTGCTAATCAGGGTTTCCCCCAGAGAGCGTGCTAAGCCCGATGGTAGTGGCGCTAGTCCATTAGCGCATGGTGGAAGGCAGGTCAGGTAAAATACTGACTGCAGTAAAACTCTCTGTCATTTGGCTCAGAATCTGAAGCTAATTATTGTAGCTAAACATCATTTGTTGCCTCCCAGTTAGTAACAATAAGTCCTCTGGTTTCAGATGAAATGTTTAATCCTAAAGGCTTAGGTTATTCTGGGATGCATTCAGTGTGACCTCTGACCTCTGTTATTGCCTCACTAGTCCAGATCTGCTCACTTTAAAAGGATTTACCACATATGAGGAAAATTCCAAGTGGATGCTCATTAAACCCAGGTTAGTCTCAGATACATGAGGTCACCTTGCTACAGGTGAGGCTGTGAATGATGATTCAGATAATAAATATTAAACTGTGGTTCTTTGTTGCTCAGTAAGAAGCTCATGTTTACAGATTCCAGAGATTGTTTCAGACAAAGCCACTTATGAGTCACAACAGCAGCGACGTATTTAACCCTTTTACAGAGAACGGGACGGACAGGAATCGGGTTCACCTCCATCGCATGTCAGCTGCTTGAGCGCATCAGAACCGGTGCTTTGGGTTTTCAGAACCACAAACACTTCAGCTTTTGTCATCAGTTACAAATATGAACTTTGGGAAGTGTTTTGAGTCAGTTTCAATTTATTTACTGTCAGATTCAATCAATTCTGATAAAGAAAAATGGAAAAATGATTTTAATCCATTTCTCAGGCCTTTGTTTTTGTTCGGATGAGTTTCTGCTTCCTGCAAATAAAATAGAAGAATAGAAACGGCCTTTATTGTCTCACAGAGGGACATTCAGGTTACAGCATCAGGTGAACAGGTTCGCACAGAAAGTCCCAGAAGTCTAAAATTAAATGGTTAAGTCATAAATAACAATAATGGCAATAATCATACGCTGTACAAGATTATAACATAGAAAACATATTAGAATAGAAATATTATACTTATGATCTAAAGCAGCAGAGCGACCACCCTGCTTCCTACCGGGCCTGATCAGAACCGACCCCGGTCCGACGGAGCGACAAAACATTACAGGCGGCGCTCTGCTCTCCTCAAGGACGTGCAGCTCAGCAGGATGACTTTAAAAAAATTACTAAATTTGCATTGAACTTTTACAAAAGGCATTTCCAGCATAAAAGTGCAGAAAGTCAAAAACAGCAGAAATGTTAATAAAAACGAGTAGAAAACAGTGGAAGATGTAAAAATACCAACAGAGATGAAAACAGTTGTTGATTGGAGCAGTAATAACTGTATGTGTAATATTAGATCAATAAAAAGTCCTCTGGTCTGATAAACGAGTTTCATCAGAACCAGGTTCTAATTTACTGACTTTCTGTTGCACCAACCAGCAGAAATCATCATCAAAGTTATTCCACCTCTTTGTTCCACAAACTCAAAGATAAAAAGAAATACGCATCAAAATGAAAGATAAGAAAACCCAGATTTGCTTTCATGTCCTCTGACATGTTAACGTAAATATTTCCAGATTTTCCAGAAGCTTCAGAGGTGAGTCGTCAGTAAGCGGCGCGCTGCGAGCCGCTGCAGGTCAGACGGGTTTTAGTCAGGACTCATTCTTCAAGCGGCTGCATGTCAGAGAGGAAGCAGCATGAGCTGCAGCTGGAAACGCTGATGCAAGCTAAATTCAGTCTTCCACATTTAAAATATGATTCAAACCAACATATTTAGTATCTCTGAAGACATTACAAGTTTTATGAAAGTGAGGAGGGTTAGTAACTACTAGTAACTAGTAGTTACTAAACTACTGATTCTGTCTGAAGACATCGCCTGATAAAATCACACTTTAAAGAAATCTTAAATCTTCTTTTGGACGCGCTCCTGCTGCCATGTTTAGACTTTAAGCCAGATCAAATTTTTCTGTTTTAAATCTGAGTCTCTGCAGCTTCTAGACGCTAAAGTCTGGCTCTTCCTGCTGTAGGAGGGATCCGACTGGTTTTGCGGCCCGGTTCTGGAGTCCGTTCAGAGGAAGCCGGACCGCAGCACAGACAGAACCGCCGGCTGATTATTTTTAGATGTTTCTGTCTTTGGATGTGAGGAAAGCAGAGAAACTATTTCTAGAGATGAAGGTCCGGCTGCTGTTCAGAGGGCAGAACCAGACGGGTCAGCTGCTTCCTCCTCCTCCTCCTCCTCCTCCTCATCAGTTTGAAGCTCTCATGATCCACTTGGTGGATCAGCTCACAGAAAGTTCATTTATTCAGGATTCAGTTCAAAACTGGAACTTTCTTTGAAGTTTTTCTGTAACTGTGAACCATAATCAGAACCATAAACCATAAACCTCTCCTCTCCTCCCCTCTGCAGGAGATGACCATCCCATGGTGCCTGAAAAGAGCAGAGTTGGTCTTCAAATGTGTCAAAGGTAACCGTGACCTTTGACCCTGTCTGTACCAGGGCTGCCCCCTGCTGTCTGGTGGAAGAATGACAAGATTATGAAAAAATGCGCTTTTTTATTTTCCATCATGTTTTCATGTCTTTCCCCACAGTGTTGCTTTCATTCTGTCATGTTTTAGAAATCCTTTAATCCCAGCTGTTAAACGCCTGGGTGGACCTAGCCCCGCCTTCAAGATGCAGCTCCTCCCCACTCAGCTCCTTCAGACTAGCCAGCAGCAATTAGCAAATAGCTGCTGAGCTCATTATAGGAGCTGCTGCTCAGAGCAACGCTGGTAAAAACATTGAAGGGTTAATAGAGGAGCCATGTTGGGACGACTTCCTGGAGGCGGAGCTTCTTAACCCTTTCATGCATGAATTATGATTCTTTGTGTCAGGATTTTTTTCCAATTTTATTTTTTATTTTCTTAAGGCATAAAAAAAAATGTAAACATTTTTTATTTTATTTGTTTTAGGTGATCGATTGTAATTTTCTCCAAATGCAAAGTTATTTGAAAAACACATCAGCAGTATTGTTCTCTAGGGGTTATTCTACTGCAAGAGTCGTGTACAGTAGAAGGAGGGGCCGGGTCGGTTGGCATGCTTTTTTATGTCTGTCAGCCATATTGGATTTAACAAAAATAATTTTTTGCATTTGCAGCAGATGCCCAGTAGTTGATAGTGTATTTTATGATGCATTAGTGTCCACTTCAGTGGTCTGTGTGCATTTATAACATAAAAATCCACTAGGAGCACAAGAACATGGCTTTTAGATAGCTGTCCACTGCAGTGACCTCTGTGCATGAAAGGGTTAAAGAGACAGAGGCCCAATTTCAAGATGTTAAATTATGAAGTCAAATTTCTGAAACATTTAAATGAGATAAAAATTCAAAATAAATCAATTTATTGTTAAGTTGTTCATGCATCTTCACCAGGTGTGTCTGTAAATATGAAGATGTAAATAAATTTTTCCCTGAATTGTTGTGTAACCCTGCAGGCTGCAGTGCATGCTGGGTAATGTTCCAGATGTTTAATCATGTTTGAAGGTAAACGTAATCTTCTGTTCTTGTTTTCTGCTTCCAGGTTTTATGATGGAAATGGCTTCGTGGGACGGAGGGATCTCCCGCACCGTTCAGTTCCTGGTGCCGAAGGTGAGGCCGGCGACTGTTTGCTGTCACCATGGCGACCTGACTGAGCGCTACGTTTACCGTCGCTCAGCCGGGTTCCTCCTCATTTTGCCGCAGCCCGGAGCTTCTGTCTATTTTTAGGTGACCTTTGACCTTTGGTTCCGTGCTTAACCCATGACCTGCGATTTATCTGCTTCCAGGGCAAAGGTCACAGCTGCTGGTAGATGAGCTTTAATGTTCTTTCTTCCCAAACTCTCATTCATCTGCATTTTAGATTGAAATAATTTATTTTTATCAGTTTGATGCATCAGTGCCAGAAAAACAACGTGGAGTTCTCGTTTCATTTCAAACTTTATCCAACATTTTAATCCAACGGCTTTAGTAAATTACAATTTTAGGTGGAAATGTGGCACAATTTGGTTTATTTATCTAAACATCAAACTCAGGATGACATAACTCTTAATCTCACAAGATATTTTAGATTAATTCAGTTTATTTACGGTCAACATTCACACCACTTCACTTTCTCCACATCTGGCTTCGTTCCAGACTTTTCCCAGATCTTAACTTCATCTCTGATGCCTCATTCTGACAATGTGGGACCAAGTTTACTTTGGCAAAATGGAAAACTAAGAACAGACACGTCCATAAGTATTTGAAGAGCTGATCTGTTTCCACTGATCCCAGTGTGACGTTTCTCCAGACCAAACAGAGTCCAGCTGACTGGACTTAACCTGTCGCTGAGGTCAGAGGTCATAAAGGTGTGAATACTTGGATTAGTCGGCTGTGGCGTGTTTGTGCTGCGCCGCCCGTCAGACAGTAACATTGGATCTAATCTGATCAGGTTAGCTCCCCTGTTAGCCAGCTGGAGCAGCTAGCCTGCAGTTAGCTCACACTTAGCCACACGGCAGCAATGAGTTTTAAGAATGAGTAACTATTTAAACCAGGTGTAAATAATAATAATAATAATAGTTACTGTTGATGTCAGAGTCTTAACTCTGTGACTGAAAACCAAAAATGTGATTTGACCTGCTGGCTTTCCTCCAGAGATGCTGCTGCAGCTGGTCCTTTTCATCACCAGGCTGCCCAAGTTACTGCCT
Organism: Brachyrhaphis roseni; assembly: GCA_903066815.1. Taxonomy (NCBI): domain Eukaryota; kingdom Metazoa; phylum Chordata; class Actinopteri; order Cyprinodontiformes; family Poeciliidae; genus Brachyrhaphis; species Brachyrhaphis roseni. The sequence goes on from CAEFZY010066324.1 coordinate 9,558, forward strand.
GTTCAAAATATACTGAAGTGTCACACCGCATGATAATCATGCTGCAGACTAAATGTATTTGGCAGCATTTGTTCTGAATTTATTTTGAACCTCAACATTTAGAGTAGTTTGATTTAGTCTGGAAAATGCTGATATATTTCTATGTTGTTTGGAAAATAATCTCCTATTTCTGGGGACTCACATGTGCAGGACAGTCGCTCCATCAAAATGCAGATGCTCCATCTTTGGTACTGTAATTTCCTGACTAGAAGCTGCTGCTTTCTTATTTCCAACACTGCGATGCGGCTGATTGTCGGGTTTGAGAAGCTGGACTGCAGCATGATGAAGAGGAGGGACGAAGTCCAGACGAAGACCCGATAGAGACGGGGAGTTTCATCCCCGACGCGCCTCATCAGCCGGCCACACTAAACCACACACAGATTCATATGGAAAGCCAACAGTGCCAGAAAACACCAATTTGACCCCACGTCTGAGAAAATGTTGTCATTTTTGGCGTTTTGATTCAAACTGCCTGCGACAGACTGGCGACTTGTCCTGGTGACCCCGCCGCTTGCCAGAAATGTTCGCTGGAGAGGCACCAGTACCCTAAACGACCTTTAGGACGACCTTTAGGAGCGACCATTAGGAGCTACCTTTTTGGGACGACCTTTAGGAACGACCTTTAGGAACGACCTTTAGGAACGACCTTTAGGAACGACCTTTAGGATCGACCTTTAGGCGCGACCTTTAGGACAAAAGGTCAAACTGTAGAGATCCAAAGGTCAAACTGTCGAGGTCCTGAAGGTCAAACCGTCGAGGTCCAAAGGTCAAACTGTCGAGGTCCTGAAGGTCAAACCGTCGAGGTCCTAAAGGTCAAACTCTCAATCTCCAAAGGTCAAACTGTCAAGGTCCTGAAGGTCAAACTGTTGATGTCCAAAGGTCGCCTCTGACCGGCCGCCATCTTTCTTTGTGTTGCAGAGCATTTCAGAGGAGATGTTCTACCAGCTGAGCAACATGCTGCCTCAGATCTTCCGTGTCTCTTCCACTCTGACACTCACCTCAAAGCAGTGATGAGGAAAACCATTCCCAATGAGCCCAGGACTCGACCCGATGAGCCCAGGACTCGACCCGATGAGCCCAGGTCATCAGGAATGGTTTTCACAGCCTCAGCAGAGCAGAGATCCTGGTCAGACTCTTATTCATCCAGATTTCTGGAGGTGAAGCAGAAAACCTCAAAGCTTTGAAACGGAAATGAATGAAAATGTTTTTCTGCCTGACGGATCGCTGATGGTCCACTCAGACAACATCAGAACCAGAACATCCTCGTTCCTGACCCGGTTCTGGTTCTGAGGTCAGATGTTTGGTGAATAAATCCTTCTGGAGAACATTTAGTTTCTCCACAGTTTCTCCTGCTGGTTCAACAGAAACCTGTAGAACCAGAACCGGGTCCGGACCGTAGATGTTCTGTTCTGATCCACTTTCATCTCTTCCAGCTTCTGGAAAGACGAGTTTTTTGGATGAACTGATTGTTTTTTCCAGGGAAATTTGATTTGAGCTTCCTGGATTCATCTCATTCTGGCTGCTGGTGTAAAAGGAACGCAGCTGGTTCTACTGGGGATAAACACGAACTGGGACGCTCCCCAGCAAGACGTCTGCGCTACTAAAGCAAATCATTTCATATCTTCACCATCCTAAAATCACGAGCCGAGTCATTTTTAGCCAAAATTATATTTGCAAAAAATTATTTGGTCCATTATTTTAGGAATATTCAGAGATTCAGATGTTCCTTCCCTCCAACAGCAGGTGGCACTGTTCCTAAATACAAAGGAGGAACAAACTGGAGACCACACACACACACACACACACACACACACACACACGACTCCCCACTTTTATAATCTGAACAAGCATCGATCCACCTGGGATTATTTTCCCACTTCTGCCCTCAGTGACTCCATAAAGATATTTACTGTTTTTCTAATTAATGTTTTATTAATAATAATAAAGTCGGAGAGCTCAGCTGTGCGTTCTTTATGGATGCAGGGAAACTGGATGATGGAGGTTTCTGGTTCTTATCGGGCCCGTTCAGCCTTTCTGCTGGTGTAATGAAGATTACTTATCAATATTTTTCTGAAGTTATGATCCACAGGAGGGCTCTAAATCCCAGCTGAGTCCGGGCCTAATTAAAGATGGCAGCCAGGCCGTAAACAAGATGGCTGACAGAGTGATGGCATTCTTCTGCAGTTTTGTTTCCAGGCTCTAATGTTTGGTTCGGTGCCAGAGGATCCATGACCAGCGGGGAGCCGGTCATGGATCTGGTGTGACTCAGCTCTGACCGGTTTAGTCACTAATGAAGTCCCTGCTGCTCACTCTGGTTCTGGTTCTGCTCCAGCTTTTCTCCTGTTAAACTGAGTTGTTTCCTTCCACTGTCACCACAGGCTTTCTCAGGAGGAACTGTTCCAAAGTTACAGGAAGGTCCAGTTTTTGTGTTGCTGCCTGGTTCTTCATGAGACAGAACTTCACTTCTTTATTTTAATCTGCTAGAATTTTCAATAAGAGTAATTTCTGAGGTTTACTCTCTGGACGTAACCGAACATTAGCTATGATTTAATCTTTCATTTCATCGCCGCCTTTTATTATTTCAGGACATTATTTTTTTCCATTTTTCAGTATTTTATTTTTTTTAAATCACACATTAACTTATTTTCCTCCTAATATTTCTTCTTTGCATTTTCTCCACTCCTGTTTTCTCTGTTGCATTAATTTACAGATCATTTTTCTCATGTTCTCTTTTCTTTTCCTTTCTGACTCTTTTTAAGAGCTAAAATGAAAAAGTTGGGAGGAGAGCCAGAGGCAGCTTTTGTGACCACAAGTGGGAAGGAAAGCCTGCAGAGTCGGCCAGCGTTGACCACTAGGAGAGCAGCTGACCCTGAATCTCCTCCCGGTTTTTATTTCAGCTCTTAAAAAGATTCAGAGGGAAAAAGAACAAAGAAATCTGTAAATGCAAAGGAGAAAACAGGAGTGGAGAAAATGCAAAGAGGGAATATTTGGAGGAAAATAAGTCAAAGTATGATTTTTTTTAAAATGACAGTAATTACTAATTATTAAAGGCAAAATATAAGAAAAGAGAAAAGATAAAAAGGAAACTAATATAGTGTGAGAACTCAGTAGCTTCAAATTTTTATTTACAACATACAAAAACCATAACAATTAAGATTAAAAGTCATAATTAGGAGTTTCAAAGTAAACTTGACTGCAATCTTTGAGGATGGAAACTCACACTGTGACTTTTAAAATCACAATCATGAGAAAAGTCGTAATTTGAGATTCAGTGTCATGATATTGAGCCATAAAATTATGACTAGTCAAAATGTTGACTTTAAAAGTGCCCATTTTGGGATGCTATGTCATGGTTTGACTTCCGGTTGGGGCCACATTTTTCTGGCTTACAAAAGAAAAGCTTGTTGACGGTAGTTGTAAGATCATTTAACATTTACTGCAGTGCCTCTAGTTTAATTTGAAGATTAAGGTTTCTTACACATATGTAGAATCACGGACGGATCTGCTTAACAGTTTGTTTATTAATCAGTGAATAAAGCGTTGTTTAATTTATGTGACCTTATTTTGAAAACCGCGCCGGATGTCGCTTTCCGCAGCAACAGTAGCTTTACGGCAGATGCCACAGCTGGCTAGTTGACTCGCTGGAAGTTGAGCAACAGCCGTCTGGCGTGGATTTCCAGGAGCCCCGCAGAATCCACGGAGAAGGTTCGGCTCAGGAAAGTCCATCACCACGGTTCCGAATCTCACCTGTGAAGGTACCGGTCTCATTTCTGCCCCGGCTGCTCGTTGTTCGGTACTTTCTAACTTCAGTTAGTGTTGAAACTTGTTCATTGAGTCTTTTTCCAACCATCCGCCGCCTTCAAACCGCAGCCTACAGATTCATCATTTCACCCATATGTGGACCTTCTAGTCCTTTAAACCCGGTTCGGCTCAGACCCGCAGCAGACGTGCGGGATGGCGGTGGAGCCGCGGCTGGAAGCGGCTAGCCGCGCCGCTTCCAGCCGCGGCAGCGTGGAGCTTTCTGGAGCTTTCGGCGGTGCCGAACCCTGAACCCCGGGCTGAAGCCCGGGCTGAACGCCGAACCCCGGGCTTCTGCTCGCAGACGCTTCTTTGGGTGCCATGATGGCAGAAGGTGATCCGAACCGGACCCGGGAAGGTTCCTGCCCGTGTGGCGGGTCGTGGTGAGGAGACCCCCGTGGAAAGTTACAAACTCCTCTAGGACTGACGGTGCTGCTGAACAGACCCACCATCCTGCTGGGACTGAACCGGACCGGCAGAACTTTTAGAGTATTTCACTAGAAAAAAAAGCAAGTGTGAAACTTTTAATTGACACCGAAATCTGAAGGAGATCAGTGAGACCCACCGTGAAATGTTCAGCAATCGATCTTTGATTGGTAATTAGAATGAATAGCAGTTAATTAACTTACAATAATGCCTTTATTGGGCCAAAGAGACATCAGTAAATCTAATTTGGTATGTTGAATAGATATTAAGCTCAAACGTCCAGAGGAAGTTGATGAATCAAAGTCACTGATTCATTTTACTGACAGAAGCTACTCAAATTGTCTTTTATGTGAAATTAACAGAACAATTACAAGTAGTTTCTTAATCTCAAGATGTTTTAGATATTTAACAATCTTTAATGAGTGTTTTTTCATTAAGAAAGTCAGCCAGAAAGTTTCTTTTCAATTCTTTTTCAGATAAAACATAACTGATTTGTTATTAATAAGATGTGCTTGTATATCATACCAGTAGCTTTTTAGGATGTAAATGATGAAAACATGAGCTAACACATTGATCTTCAGGTGAGTTTTTGTCAGACTTCTACTTTAACAATAATTCCTGGATATCAGCCTTATTAACTAGAACAGCAAAAGATGGCATATTACTTTATGTTGCCACATTTCTATATACAACTGTCAGAACTGGGTCAGAACAGGATAATACAGTAAGAAGAGGTTAATAACACATAACAATGGAGTAATGATAGATAATTATGAGGTAATAATAATAAGAGATAATTGGGTAAATCTTAGCATGTTATGTATCAAAGAAGTGAACGAGTGTTTTTAGTTGCAGGTTAGACAGGTCTGTGTGTAAAAGTAAGAATATATGGCAGCCATGTTGGATTTAGAGGCCAGGGTTGCTGAATAATTTTTCTTTTTGTTTTAGTCAATTTATTTCATTTTGTTTATTTTTTGGTGCTCGCTTCCTTTACTTAAGATAAGTAATCAGTAATCAGACAGGAAGGGGCAGAGAGAAGGGGGTCAAAGACTTGGGCCGGCTATAATGAGGCCTGTAGGGGGCGCCGCTTTAACCGCTGTGCCATGGGGAGGGTGTAACTGGAGCTCCAGATTCACTGCGGCTGCTGCCTGTTTCCTCATTCTGTTGGAGCTCAGAAGGTCATCTCAGGATTTTCAGTGTAAACTCCCAGAAACAGATTCAGCGACAAATCTCTACCTTCTTATTAACTAAAATAGAAAAATATAGCATATTCTCAGTAGTTTTATTTTGTGTTGCCACATTTCTATCTGCAACAGCAATAGATTCAGCAAAGTTTCAGATCTCTGCTGAAAACTCTACTCTGTTTTCAGCAGAGATCGTCTGATCTGGATTGACTCCCAAAAACCCCCAAGCCTTCAGCAGCTAATCAGAGGCAACGCCTGCTTCATGAGGGGGAGAATCCTGCATATTATTACACCATTATTACTCATTATTACTCTATTATTACACATTATTAAACCATTATTACTCTATTATTACACATTATTAAACCATTATTACACCATTGTTATAGCACTATTAAACCATTATTAAGCCATTATTACTCCAGTATTCCACCAGTATAACCCAGTAGCTGCCTGGCAGGCATGGGGAGCCCTCTTCCTGTCTGCAGTGCCGGGTCATCTGGTGCTGTCGCCTCTCCTGGGTCTGGGTCTTCAGGCTGAGTGGCGGTGGCCTAACCTTAACCCTTCCCTCTGTAATACTGACGGCAGCGAGGAGAACTCTGTTTTAGCTTCACCCAGTTCACATTATGTAAAAATCTCCTATTAAGGTAATTTTTCTATCCAATTATTAGTCAGTTCATTGACTAATAGTCATTATTAAGTATTTATTTACTATATTTACACTGCATGACCCAGCATAAACTAAGTGCTGTTGCTGCATTTTTGGAAGTAAATTTCAATTTGTCTTGTTTAGAAAATGAAACTGAATTATTTATATTCATTTTTGTTAGCTATTTTTAATATTGTATGAAATTAGCTTGAGTGGTTAAATAAAACAATCTGCAGATGAATCAGTTCTTGATAGAATAATGGAGGGCTGGGTTAGTTTAGGTCGGGTCCATTCTGGGGACATTTTAAACCTGGAGATTTAAAATGATTTCATTTCAACAAGGTAGCTGAAGGAATAAAACTAAATATTAAAAATATTCATTCTTCACAGCTCAACAGGACTTCAGTTTCATTTACTGATGTCTTGAATTTGTTTTGTTCGTAACCTCTTTCTTTTCAGGGTCAATTATTAAAAATGAACATTTGATCATTTCATTTTTCAACCCTAAAAATCCTTAAGTTCAGATTTGTCTCATATTTGTTCAATAGTAGCTTCTGTCTTTGGGTTTTCAGCTCATTATTGCTGTTCATTTGGTCCACTTTCTGCGGTCTGGCTGAGTAGTTTAGGCCTGGTTGGGGGTTAGGTGCCTTGCTCAGGGGCACATGGACATGTGGCAGGAGGCAGATGGAATCAAACCAATTCCTCAATCATGACATCGTCAGTCTAACAGGGTTCAGGGTTAAAGCGATGCAGTCGCAGCATGAGGGCGACGTCTGGGTCAGAAAATTAAAAAAGAAGCACAAGCTGTTACTGTTTGAAGGGATTTTAATGTGACAAATATTTAGTAATGAGTTGAACTCTTAACATTTTAAAAGTTTGATTTTCTTTTATAAAATGTGAAAAATGATATTCCAGCTTTATAAAACATTATAATTGTTTTATAATGTTTAAAACAATTCAGGGGAAAATCTTTTAAACACCCAGTAAACCAGTTCAGCATTCTGCTGATCCACAGCGCCGTTAATAGGACATTTGGCTCCTGATTCATGTTGTAATTAAAGACTTTCTGGCTTAATTAATATGGTTAAGATGGAAAAAGTGGAATTTGGGAAATAATGAAACCGATTTTATGAGGTTCTGAATGTTCCAGTGAATGTTTCCACCCAGGAAACTGAATGTTTGGGTGACTTGATTAAAACCAGGAAGGACAGATTCCTCCAGATTACATGTTTCTGTTATTCTGCTGATGATGGATATTCATTTAGTTTTCCCCAGACGTGAGGGGCCGTGGCCCCCCGGGCCCCAGCCTTAGTGCCCTGTCGTTTTAAGGACGCGTTTGGACTCCATGTTGGACACAAGGACTAAAATCCTCTTTAGTATCTATGAAACTCAGCTGCTGGTTTCTCTCCTTAACTTTAGAGATTCTACTTCCAAGTTTTGGACTTTATTGCCTCCATTAAATTAATAAGATCATGTTGTTACACATTGACCTTTATTTAGAGAAATGTCTAATTTTCCTTTCTTACCATAAACTATTTCTTGCGTAACATAAAATGAAGTAAAAACAAATATGGACATAATAATCAGATGAAGTATTTTATAGTTTCTGAGTTTACACGTCTAAGCAGTGGAGGATTCAGAGGCAGAGCGGACCGCTGAAGGAAGGGAAAATGGTGTAGCAGCGGTGTTGGTCCTGGATCAGAACTCGGGTCTGGACCTGATGGACCAACAGAATCTCCGTGTTTAACAAGAAAAAAAATCACAAGAATCCAGATTTACTGCAACTCAGAATCAGTGAAAAAAAATAAAACACATTCGCTGCCTGTCGGCCTCCATTTTGTAACAATGCAGGATGTCGTGACGTTGCCATGGAGACTGCACTGGAAAGGACCATAACAAACGGAAACCAGAGAAACGAAAGCGATTAATTTGGATCAGTCTTGGTTGAATTAAATATTTTGAACTCATTGACGGAGCTGGACACCAGGACAACCTGTCAGCAGACAGGGGGCGCTGTCTCTGGCCTCTGCTGCAGGACATTAACGTGTTCCTGTGGGTCCTGGTGGTCAGGCAGGTCGGTCTGCTGCAGCGCCTCCTGGTGGCTCCTCCTCCCTGGTTCCTGGCTCTATTTTCAGGCTGCATGCATGTTGGGCCTGATGGGACGTAACCATGGCTACCAGAGAGCCGGAGCGGTCTGCGGTCCACAGCGCAGCAGACAGCTGCAGATATGCAAAACACTGCAGCTTATCAGGACCCCGTTGGACACACAGCTGTCCTGATGCTTTTGTCACATGGGCCAAAACTGTCAGGTCAAAGGTCACGGAGTCCAAAAACTGCAATGTAATGAAAACTCAATGCAATAGTTGAATTGAACAGATAGTCAGATATTTACCGTATTTTCCGCACTATAAGGCGCACCTAAAAGCCTTCAATTTTCTCAAAAGCCGACAGCGCGCCTTATAATCCGGTGTGCCTTATATATGCACCACTTTATTAAAGTGTTTTAAATGTAGTAATTTATTTCAGCCACTGGGTGGCTTCCCGTTCATATTTGCTACATCTCGTTCATGGATCTGAGTATTGAGTGGTGCGGCTCTTTATTACTTTGTTCTATTGTGTGGTCCATTGAATGTAAGTAATACTGTTGTTGGTTTAGTTCGGTTTTATAAATGTCTAAGAGCTGCATTTGTACTTTGT
>CAEFZY010066325.1:0-61606 GCA_903066815.1 Brachyrhaphis roseni
ATATACAGTTAGAATCTGTATATAGATTCTAACTGTATACAGTTAGAATCTATATACAGATTCTAACTGTATATAGTGTTTATATACAGTTAGAATCAGGTTGTCGAAGCAGCAGCTCACACAGATGAATGGTCAGGGCACAGTGCAGGCAGCTGGTGTGTGACGCCTGACTGAGTAACACAAACATACACACACACCCCGTCACACACACCGAGACACACTAACCCTGCAGTTGTTTGGACATGTTTGATTCCTGACTTCCTGACTTTTTTTCCACTTCACTCTCTCTTTTTCTCCAACCTCTCCACCAACTCCTCACAGTTTGACAATGACCTCGTGCTCACACTCGATCCTGATAACCGCACGTCACCATGGCGATACCTTGACGACAACCTTCTCACAGGTACAAACCGTCCAGTTGCCTGTGGCTCTCACCTCAGGGCCCTTGGATCACATCGCTTAGCATTTTGGTTTCACGGATCAGTCGTCTCTGCAACACGAGACGCTTCGTCCTCAGCCTGTGGAAACTTTCAGCTATTAGAAGCAGAGTCACTTTGTCTTCATCTGCAGGTCTTCTCATCCTATAGGCTTTATATTTTTGCCTATTTAATGAGAATTAAGGGACAGTGTGAAAATAAAAACATAACAATTCTAATACTCAAAACCACTTGTTTTTAATCAAAAACACACTAGCTTAACAGTTTAAGCTTGCTTGTGTTGTTTATGTGATTGCATGGTTCTTTGAAATCTCAAATGAATTCAAATTAAAGGATCAGTGGCATTTTTATTCATTATTTATCCATGGAAGATGTACATTTCTCATTTTCATGTTTTGTTTTGTTTTTTTTTTGCAGAGAGCCAACAGAGCTCAATTTACTAAATCTTGTTAGTTCTGTTTTGCTTTCCTCTGTCTGAGAAACTTATGAATACAGACAAAAAATTATCTCAGGGATTTAACTATTCACCTGCTATACATCCAGTATAGCTACTTCTAAACTTACAACTATAATCCAATAAAATGTTTGCTTAATGATGATATTTAATTAAATTAAAGTATATGCAATGTATGATCATATTTGGCCTGTTAGATTGTCTTTTTCATTGCAATTGATGCTCACACCTGCGATAGATTTTTAATTTTTAAAAAGTCAGTGAAACAGATAATGCAAAACAGATAATGCAAAATGGTAAAAGATTGACTCAGGAAGCTCAGTTGAGAACATTGATTTTGCAGAAATTACTCCAATGAGCGGATCTGCCTTTCGTTCCATGAAGTAGCTTTATGTAGCTCATTGTACCTGAGAGGTGTGTGGATAGATTACCTTTTGAACAAAATCAATTATTTTGATTCAGGCAAAGAATCTACTTCAGGTTTTAATTATGTCGACATGTTTATTAAATATTATTTACTATTTTGGGCAGTAGAGAAGAAATCCATTGATATATGCTTAAAAATCTGTTCTGTTTTCCTTTAAGAACAACATTTTCATTTAGTAAAATTTTGAAAGATTTTTGCTCTTCATTTAATAAGTTTGGTGCAAGTATATAATTGCATTTAAAAGGTTTTATTTATCCAGTCCTAATGTTGTTTAATATCACAACATCCATCTATTTGTGTGCTTGTGTGGTTTCTGTTTAGGAAACACTTCGGTGATAAAAAATGAGATGACATTGACAGAGCCGCTCCCTGTGGAAATGTGTAAGCTGAGTTTTTCCTAATCTAATCTTTGCACATTGTGTTTTTACAATGTTTCCACTAGTTATGTTGTTTGTGTTCAGTGTTCCAGGTCAAGGCTGAGCCTCCCTCTCCTACTTCCTCACTGGAGTCAGATTGTTCGACCTCGTCACCTGACCCACAGGTGGGATTTTTCAGATTGAGGAGGCTGATTTATCATACAAATAGACCAATAAAACTATTTGTGTCATGATTTGGATGTTTGTCTTTTAATATTAAAGGAAACTAATAAATAACTGAAGATATATTTCAAAGTAATCTTTATTTATTTTTATTTATTTAACCTTTACTTGACCTGGTGAATGATTAAGAACAAATTTTTATTTGCAGTAATGACCTGACTGGGAGGGAAGAACACAAACTTATTGTCCAATCTCCTTTCCAGGTTACAATTAAAGCCGAAAACCCTCCGACTCCTCCGTACATGTATGGAGACGTACTGTCTCCTCCGCTGGGGACGATGGAGGTAACCGTGGCAACGACAGCAGTACCTCCACCCCAGTCCCAGATTCCAATAATGACACAGACTCAGCTGCAGACACCATTAACATCTGTCCAAGCGGTCATCAATGGATTACAGACACAAACTGCAGGTATGCGACTTCTTCTGAAGTGTTTCCTCTAATATTCTTCTACATTGAGACAATAAGAAGCGCTAGACAAGCATTACATTAGCACGCCACACCTTTTGTTCATGCAAATCTGAAAACAGGATATTCTACTCGTGTTTAGTGTTGGCGTTTTTTTTTTTTTCTCTGCACATATCTGTGAGCTGTCAGCGCTAGAGCCTGAATAGAGAGCTCGGTTTACCTTCCACCCTGTGTTCCACTCATCGGTGGAGGTATTCTGTACACCGACCCTGGGGCAGCCCCCACACAATGGTGGGAGTACTGTATAGGTGTGGGAACTCCTCTGAAGAAGAAGGGTCTTTGGTGGGTTGTAACCGAATACGAAGTTTTGGATAAATGGAACTTTTCTAGTCTTCATACTGAGAGGCCTTCAAAAATTTAAATAGCACCTCAGTCTGCAATCTTGGAGACTTCTGGAGACTTCACAATGTTATTTTCTTGATTAAGCACATACAGTTGTATATATTGCATGTAAATTAACAAAATGCACTCAAAACTTTGGGCATTTAGGACAGTTTGAAGTTTCTGGCATTTGGGTAACCCCTTTATTAGCGTTAATGAAAACATGAGGAATCTTTAAGTTATTGCATTGTTCCATCTGCCCAGTTATTGCCTTGTTTTGTCATGTGTATGTATATTTATGAGCTATGCTACTTTTTAGGAATTTTATACCCAGTAAAAAAAATAAATAAATCTTGGAAAAGATATTTCCTCATTGGGTCAAGGATCATAGAAACGATTTTGAAATGAAAACTTTGAAAACAAAATCAAGATTGGTGTTGAGAATCAGAGAAAAGTTACCAACCTGAAGCTGCTGTCTCCTTAATAAGCTTTGATATTAGAACCCTGTTTGAATGACTGCTTAGTTCCGATCATGCAAATAATTTTTATTTATTCCTGAGGTTAGGCTCTGACGTAGTGACAAGACAGCTTTCTATTTGCATATTAACGTACATTTGGTGTCTAGTTATTAAAATAGTCAATTATGATAATTTTAAGTACATCTAAACTAAAGTTTTTGTGGATTTTAGTTGTTTGCAGATGGTTGTGGTCTCTAACCCCCAAATAAACAGAGTGGCTGAGAAGTCACTCTGTGACGAGTACAACCATATTGACTCATTTATGATACTAAAACATCCCTGTTTGTTAAAATAATATTTGGTAACATGTACAATGTGAAGTTGTTTTTAACTGCTTGTTTTCATTTCCAGTTGTAGCACCAACTGTTCTCCATGTTTGAAATCTTTTCTTGTTTCTTTACACTTGATGTTGAGGAAGAGCTGATTTAAAAAAGCTTCTTCTGAACTCAATAATATGCTGGAGAGAGTATTTAGTCATTTTAATCTAGTGTGTTCAAGGAGAAAAGCATTTCAGAACAGTTATATTTTAGAAAATTATCTTTTTGTGATGTGAAATAACCTGAAAGTGTGTGTTTTGTAACAGTCCTGCCAAGCACATTAAAAGCCAGCACAATCTTGAGCACCAAACCTCCCATCCAGCCCCGACCGGTGTGTGTTGCTGCTACACTCCCCGTCTCCCAAAACCCTGCACCAGCGAAGACCCTCATACTGCAGGGGCTCCCCTCCATGGATCAGAACAGACCTGGTAGGACAGTATTGTCCTGTTAGCCGTATTTATACATTTTCTTATTTATTTTGTTAAAGAATAAAGATCTTCAAGTATTTTCCATATGAAATCAAATGTAACTACCAGATAAATTCCCAGGTTTTTGTCTTTTTATTTTAAATTCCAGGTAAAGTAATTAGCTTTGCGTCTGATCGCTAACGCATCGCCTTTCTCCCTCCAGTCGTCCTCTCTCCGTCCGTCTGTCTCAGTTCGGCTCCGGCTATTGTCAAAATGGAGCCCGTGTCCCCCAGCATCCCTCAGCACTGCTCCAGCCCAGCTGCCTCCTCAACCAGCAAGCCCATCGTTCCGGCGACCACGCCGTTACCCAGCAACAACTCCAACGACATTGATGTGAGTAGGTGGATGCGGTGACTCACGCTGAAACAAAACCCTGCCAGGTTGAAGGCTGGCTACAACGTTTTGCTCTTTTTCTGTCAGTAAATGTGCTGAAACTAATATCAATACCCACAGTTCATTACTCAAAGGTTTATAAACATCTTTTCATTTTTGCTTGGCACGCAGAGAAATAAAAATATTCAGTTTTTCAGTTATTCATAGACATGATAAAGATTCAATTTCTGCTGCTGATTTTTAACTCGTCTAGCTGATTTTTTTTTCCCATTTTGAATTCTGAATCACTTCTGCCTACTTTCTTTCTCTTCAAATCTTTCCTTGCACAGATGAAGGTGCTAAAGCGGCAACAGAGGATGATAAAAAACAGAGAGTCTGCCTGCCAGTCGAGAAAGAAAAAGAAGGAATACCTGCAGAACCTGGAGGCTCAGCTGAGGGAAGCTCAACAGGAGAACGAACGACTCCGCAGGGAGAACCAGGCGCTGAGGGAGAGACTGGCTGTGAAGGAGGTGAGTGGTGGTTATGAAGGGGAACTTTAGGATGGACAGGCTTGAAGAAAGAACAAGTTACAATAATAGGAAATCAAAACGTGTAATAAAATGGCCAAGCATCTGATTTTAAATGATAAGGTTTATGTCTTTAAAACTACATATGGAGAGCAGCTTTTTCTTCCACTTTGTTGGTTTTGCACCTGCATACCTGAAGAAGAGGAAGAAGCATGTGGTAAACAGGGAAACTTGAATAACAAGACCTGAAGACTGAGTGACGGGAAAACGCACAAGAAACAGAGAAACCTGCTAATCCTGTTGATTAGAAAACAAAACTAGAAATCACGCAAGCTTTTTTTTTCAGTATATAGCAAAATGGACACGTTTGCAAAATAGAACGCTGCTTTTACACATTTATGAGATTCAGCATGTGTGAAGCAAAATTTCCATTTTTATGCTCTTTGTGTTTCAGAGCGGCGACTCTGCAAGCAACAAGAGAGCAGTGTGTGTCATGGCGGTTCTGCTGTTCATGACCTTCAGCTTTGGTCCCGTCAGGTATCCGCTCACGGCTTTCTTCAAAATATTAGGATAATATGATTTAGTTTAGCATCTCAGCTTATTGTGTCATTCAATGTCCAATTGTTGTTTTTATAATTTAAAAGCACAAACTATATTGTGCTGTATGGAATATATGGAAAAACCACAACAGTTGTATTTGAGGTTTAAATGACTTTCGTGTTTATCACTGCAGCATCACTGACAGGAAGTTGTCAGCTAGTCTGCAGGAAGATCTGGTGTCTTATACGGGTCGCCGGCTGCTGGAGATGGAACAGCAGCAGGATCGCCAGACTGACCCTCAACCTCTCCATAAAGTTGAGGAGAAACCGGAGTCCGTCGGCGATGAGCGGTGGAAGGGAGGAGACTCAGAGAGATACGCTCCAGAGTCTTATCAGTTCCGGTGAGGCAAATCAATAGCTGTAAACACGTTATCTTGACATGCAGTGAAAAGACTGGGAATAAACTGAGGCTACAACTTCCACAGTGGAATTTTGATTAACTTTATATGAATAAAATCACACTAAGTTTTAAAAAACGAGCTATTACACTGAAGGTGACTGTTTCCACAACCCAATATCACTTTATGCTAACAAACACAAACTGATGTAGAATGTAGTTGTTTTTTTTTTTTAGCAATATATTGACCCTTACTTAAGGGCTACTCAATGTATGATTGTGTCAATATTGTTGTATTGCTAATATTTAAAAGTACTTTTAGTTGAAGTATTGTGAGACAAATTTACTTAAGATAGGATCAAAAGTCATTGCAGAATAAATCCTGTGAGTGGTCAATTGAATATTTTTAAACAACCATTAAAAACTCAAATGCAAGATTTGGTTCCTAAGTTATCTTGTTTTTGTTTTTTTTAATCAACGGATAAATGATGCCGTTTGGTCATTTTCATATTGGTGTCACAGTTCTCATTGTGTTCCTTGACTGTTGTACCCTGTTATATAACTCATTGCTATCCAGACTGGTAACCTGCATTTTATTTAGACACCCAACAAAGCTGGTTCTACAACATATCCCTCACTTCTTACATGTGGAACATAGAGTTTCTCTGCTGTAGTTTTTCCAACTTTATTTAAGGAATCTTAATTTAAAGCACAGACTTACATTTAGTAAAAATATAATTTATTTTATTGCTCTCAGCAGCTTTCCTAGTGTCTAATGATTGTCCTGTATTTTCTGGTTGTTGGGCAGAAACCTGAGTGACATGTTCAGTGACATGAAAGATCTGGTTCTGCCAGACATCGAACGTTACTTCACCTCCTCAGACTGCCGACAGTTCAACCGCTCTGAGTCTCTAAGGTCAGTCCTCCCCTTGTCGAAATATCTTGTTTTATTATGCCTTCATTTTTTACCATTTCCTCAGGAGAAATTTGTAGCAAATGTTTAAACCCCTCAAACTGCACAGGCAAGATCACAAGTAATACTTGAATTACCTTATGCTGTATTTGTTCACTAATTATTCTTTTGTCATTTCTTTAGTAAATGTTAAATATAAGTCACAAAAGCCCTGTTTGTTTCACAGCCTGCAACTCATGAATGTGCTCATCTTTGGTGTGATAGTTCTCAGTTAGACTTCCTCGGATTGTTTTTGCTCAGCTCATATTTATGAGCAGCTGCTACACATTTTGTTGATGAGATTTATTCAAATAAACAAATCATTGTCCAGTAAGGAAGTCAGTAGAGTGGACACAATAAAGCTAGTTTTTTTTTTTTAAAAAAGAGCGTAGCAGCTTAAACTGAAAGATCTCTGTGACTCCAGGCTCGCAGACGAGCTAAGAGGATGGGTTCATCGACATCAAATCGACAGGAAGAAGTCTGGAGGAAAAGCAAAGACGCCCAAAAAAGCAAAGATCACCCAGGTGAGAAATATTCATATTTTACTTTTTTTTTCTTCTACTTTTTAAAAATAGTTTAGTTAACAAGGATTCATTAAGATCTCTTTTGGAATAGTTTCTAAGGAAGGGATGGCAGCAGCACATAAACACAGTTTCAGTTGTAAAGGATTTAAGTGGAAAAAACCAAGACAAATCTTTTTTGTATCTTTCTTTTGAAACAGAAAGCTCAACTGAGGAAGGCAAACATTTCCAGATATCTGCCGATCCAGGCTCACCGCTCCTTAGAAAGGTACAACCAAACACACACTCCTCAATGTAAACAAGACCAAGAAGGTGACTTAACTACGAGTAAAGAAGACAGTTCTTTTCTTATTTGACAAACTACAGGTGCAAAAAAACTGAAAAAAAATTATTATGGTAATACCAAATTTATGTTATAAAATATCCAAGAAATTCAGTTGTTTTCTTCTAAATTTATACAGTTGAACATTGAAGTAATCAAATTCTAAATTAGTATTGCTGATACTTTTGGAGCTTAACTACTCTGAATTATCTCATTTAACAAATATTGCAACCAGTTTTACAGTTCAAATCAGTTTTGTCTCAACAGCAGCTCTTTCTACTTATTCTAATAACACAAACAAGCAGAAACGTTTCTCTTTTCTGAGACTGGAAACATCAAATATGCTCACAATAATTGCTGAACGATTCCATCTTATTACTGGACTATGGCTTTGCCCATCACATCTTTTTATATGTTTTTAAAAATTTTTCCTTATCCGTAGTGCTTGATTTGAACTAAACAGAACATTTTTGCCATATTTCTTAGATTTCAGTAAACAGAATATTAATATTTCAGTTTGAGTTTTTAAGTTTCGTCTTCTGGTTCTTGTTTGGCTTCCCCTGCAGTCAGCTGAGGGTTCTTCCTGGTCCTGAGGTCACCTACAGCGACTTCCTGGACGCCATCGATCGCAGGGAAGACACGTTCTACGTCGTGTCTTTCAGGAGGGTAAGACTATTGACAGCATTTCAGTTCCAATTTGTGTTTTTAGATCTTTAAATATCAGGAATTAATCAATCAAAATGTGTTGATTCCTGCAGGACCACCTGTTACTGCCTGCCATCAGCCACAACAAAACCAGCCGGCCTAAAATGTCTCTGGTGATGCCGGCCATGTCTGTTAACGGTGAGTCTGTCTGTGTGATATTTAAAACATCTGAAGAACAAAACATGATGCGTTTACTGACCTGGTTGCTGGGTTTGGGCTTTCTGGTCTCGTCCTCCTCAGAGAGTCTCTACAATTCGTCTCAGGGCTACGAGATGATGATGCAGGTCGACTGCGAGGTCATGGACACTCGCATCATCCCCATAAAGTCCTCTGCCGTCCCTCCATCTCTTCGTGAACCCACCCCTCCTCCGCCCGCCTCCCAGCACGGTGCCCACCATCACCATGGCAACAACACCTCCCTCAGAGGGCGCCACCAGCACCATCCATCGTCTTCATCCCCCTCTCCAAGGCAGCCTCTACCCGCCCGAACTCAAACACCTGAATACTTGATCAGCCAATCAGAAGGAGTCTGAGAAGACACAGAGACGAGTCTGATGATTGAAGGTTGGTGACTCAGATGAAGAATCAAAGGAAATTTTTTCTAATCTCTTCACTAAGCAAAAAAGGTTTCAGAGATGGTTAATATCGAACTAAGCTGCATTAAATTCTGAGTTTATCTAGCATTTCATCATCGACTGGTACCGACAGGACAAAATAAAATACTGTCAAGATCTGTTCCTTAAAATAAAAAGACAAAGAGGGCACCGCCAGCACTTGAAAGTGAATTAAACTGATCAGTTCCAGTTTTCTTTAGAGACTACTCAGTTATTTCCCTTTGACAGTCAAATCTTTATCAAATTTGACTCTTTATCGGACTCTGTTCAGTTGGACGGAGCCGCATTTTGAAGTTCTTGTGGACGTTGCATATTTAAACCCGTCAACTCTTTGGTTCTGCAGACATGCTAAAGTCACAAAGAAAAGAAGTTATTGCGATATAATCTACATGTTTAGAGATTATATTCTGGTTTCAGGACATGAAATGTTTTCAATGTCATGGATTGAGTTTTTTAAATGGTTTCAGGGTTTAAAACTTTCATCTTGGGGAATTCTAGGCATATAGATCTAATCAGTAAAAGAGACATGATGTACATATTTATATACATTGTGATCAATAAAACTGCAGAAATTTAGTATTCCTTTATCTGAGAAAAGACAGGAAACTTTAAAGGCCTTTGCATTTTGTTGTAAATACAGTGTGTTTCATAAATCTGATTATTTGACTCAACATTGACAGCTGTTGCATGACAGCGGATGCTATTTGGTTAAAAAAAAAAAATCTCAGAGGTGTTTTTTTTGTTCTTTTTGTAAATGTTAAGGCATACATTTTTACAGAGGAGTCTTGTTGATTTGTTTTCCCAGAAAACGTACACTATATGAATGCCGGCTACTGTTCAAGTTGAGCAGTGGTGTTGAAATTGAGTTTCATTTGTTTAATGTGTTCAAGAGTTGCACCAACGCAAAATTTTAAGCCTGCAGATTTGTTCAACCCTTAGTTTGTGTCCATTTGTTTGTTAAAATATTTATTTTCCATTTTTCTTTTAAATAAAAGCAACTAATATCAAAATAAAAACTTTAGTGAGGCGAAGATGATTAGTTTTTTTTCCTATGATGTTAACTTTGAAATCTTTTACTAATTTTGACAGTCGAACACCCTGCCTCGTGCATCAGCTGTCACTTTTATCCTTGTCTGTTTTTTATGTTATTTAATATCTGTAAATATGAGTGTTGATATTTTGTTTGTATTTTGTCACATTTTCAATTTTTTATATTTCTCTTTTCACAACAAAAAGTAAAAAGATGAGAAAACCTGTGAAGTTTTTTTTTGTCTTGGAATTATAATATTTTATATTTACGTGTGTCAAGTGGACCAGTCAGCCTCTCAATCTGTATATAATCTAATATAAGTTTGAACTTATATTAGATTCATATTCTTTTTACGATTGTACATATAAATCATAAAATTGAGTTATTTTTAATTTTAAAGGAAAGACTATTAGTGCCTGAAAGAAACCGAATAATTTAGCATTTCTGACCTGGGACCTGAGTTTCATTCTGTTCCATTGTAGCTGAATGCAAAATGTAATATTAGACTCTAGCATCACTTCATCATCTTCATCTCTCAAATCCGCCTGCTCTGCATGATGGATGGAAGCTGTAGGTGTATACTTGATCTAGAGGATATCTCAGTTTGTGCAGCTTTGATGTAAATATTTCTACTGGGATTTAGAAGCTTCAAGAAATGTTTCGACTTACATCTTCCCAGGGACTTATTTTTTAAATAGTTTTTTTTTAATTATTATTTCTATTGAGGAAAAATACAAATTTAAGAAACGGGTGCATACAATTGAAATGGATTTTCAATTTTGTATTTCAGAAGATGAAACAATTCAGGTTCAAGTTTTATTGTTATTATTCTGCATTATTATTGACAGTCACATTTCTAACTTTTTTTATGTTTCTGAAGCCTTCAGTTTGCTGCTGGGTTCTGTTTAAACACGACCATAGAAAGTTAGGATTTCACTGTTGATTAGACTGTATTAGAAAAATGTACAAATCAGTTTTGGTTTTTTAGGATTTTCCAATTTGTATAAAGGTATGCCAAGAAGAAGCTAACATGAAGTAGAAAGGGCCTTTTTTATTTGTAATTGGATGGTGTGTATTGAAGATGGGGAGGGACAAAAAAGTTAAGAATTGGGGAGGAGGTTTGTATAAAGTTTTTGGAGCAATTTCAATAAAACTGGTTATTCAGTTTCTGTCTTCTGATTCCTGTCGACATGTTATCACTTCATGCCTGGTAACTCTAAGCACAGGACAAAGGTCTCATTTACTCTTCCCAATTTTAGACCATGTTTTAAAATGATTCCTAAACATTAAGGATAACAATTTTGAGTTGACAGAAAATGGATCATTATTCCAAATTCATACTGAATAATAATGTATTTAAAAATGTTATGATTGAACATTTTTAAATACATTTTAACGTAATTAAAATTGAAGTTGGAAAGATTTGGGAAACAATTTTGAATTTGGTTCTTTTTCTTTTGCTGTATTCAGATGTTTAAAAACTAATATTTACATTTGCAGTGCAAGAATATTGTTATGATAAACACTATGCATTTTTCATGTAAGAAAAATATGTAAATATAGTATTTGGCTTTCTGTACATTTGAAAAAGACAAGTTGGCTTTTTTTCACTCAGATCTTTGCCCTTTTGACCTGTTTAGGATTAAAATTGACTACATGTCTGAAAAGTAACGGTATGTTATTGACAATTTTACTTGCAGTAATAATTAAATTAATTAAAAAAAAACTTGTTGCTTGATTTGTTTTAACAGTTTTAGAAATTGTTGATCAATTTAATCCCTTAGATTTTAAAATGAAAACAAAAATTCTTACTTTATTATTCAAACAACTCTTTTTTTCCCCCTTTATGCTCTTTGCCAAACTTTATTTGTTAAAACATCTGAATATTAAATTTAGGATATTCTTCTTAGTGGTTATTTTCAAACAATTCTTTTAATCTGACGAGCCTTATTGAATTCCAGTTTACTGAGATATATCTAGTTGCAACATAAATTAGTTTAGAAAAGTTAGTTCTAATAACTTTTCTAATTATTGGCAGGCACAGCAAATAGTTTCACAGCTAATGTTTTAAATCTAATCATAATTTGGTAAGATAAACTAAACAGGATCTGTTCCAAGGCCAACATGTCAGTATCGAGATAAGAGGAAGTAGTACATAATTCAACCACCAGGGGGCGGTTAGACGCTGCAGATTGGTTGGGAACCCCAGTGAGCTGCTGTCAGACAGATGTGAAGAAGCAAGCGAGTGACTGACTCAAGAAACATTAATCACAGGTGAACACGGTGACACAAACACATGATTTAAATTTCCCCAGAAGAAAAATGAGCCTCAACGGGGCTGACTTCATGATTCGCAGTCAGTGGCTGAGCTTGTGTTGTAATGTAAAGCTTATAAGATCAAGCTAGATTAACCAAAATATTTTAGTAGGAGGGATCTTTATCACAATGTTTAAATTCAGTCCAGGCTCTGCAGAACACACGGGAAATAAAAGGCAGCATGCTGCTGAACACATATTCATATTCTGTGCATGGAAGACGTCCTCATGTCACCCCGAGGCTGAATTGTTAAACTTAAAGATGGGTTTGTTTTTGTGGTCATGCTTTAACCTAACATGAAACTTGTATCTGCTCTTCTGTGTGTGTGGATAATTTCATTGATGGTGTTTACTTTACTGTCTGGTTTTATGACTCAGTTTTTCTCCCTGTAATACTCGACAGATTTTAAATCTGCAGCTGATGACAGACGGCTCAGAGCCACGATGTTTCAGTGTCTTGTCTGCGTTCCTTCTCCTTAGACAACCCTCAAGTTCATGAAGGGCAAACTCATGAGGCCAACATGTGTCACACTTGTGTATCGTTGCAGATTAGATAAGTTTATTTCCACCATGCGATAGCAATGATGAATGTTAACTGGAATAGCTCAAGTCTGGTGTTAATGTGGCCTTGGAGACTGTTTATTTGCTTCTTTTATAAAGCTGTGTTCACTGAGATCTATTTACATAAGAAAATTTATGAAGACGGGCGTACAGTATGTTTTTGGTCTACTTTAGGGACGACACATCTGTTTCCTATGAGGTAACCAGAAAAACTTGCCGTTAAACATCAAGACGTTCGCTAAGTGGGTGTTCATAAACTCATAATGCCCCCATAATTACCTGCTTGTTAAAATAATAAACAATAAAGTGCAATTAAAGGAGTTTATGGAGACTTTATAGGCTCTGAACTGGCAGGATTACTGATGGCACAGCAGTGTTCTGTGTGTGATAATTGTTATGATTTAGTAATTTACATAGCCCAATTTAAGTGCTTAAAAAATGTCTTCCGGTTTAATCTTTTACCCAGTGTTTGTTCTCATTCATCAGGAGCAAACAGGCCTGTATAACGTAATGTCCTCATGTCACTGCTGTAGAACAGAAGCCGTAAATTTGACCCAAACTCTGGACTTTCAAACTCCAATGAGGCTGGAAATGAAAACATTAAACTGCTACATTTACAGCTGTGAGCTGTAATTATTGGCAAAAACTAAGGCTATAGGTCTATTCACTTTTTAAACAACACTGGCTGTGAGATATGTATAAAAAGTTTTCTATGACATATAATTTCTGACCAGTAATTTTGTCCTTTAAGTGGGGCTGTGAGATCATTCGTTTGCTGCAGAAAAAGTAAATTTTTTTGTACTTGGTAATGACAGTTTTACAGGTTTATACACGATGTTGTAACCCCTTGAGAATCTTTAGACTTTTCCTGAATGAAATCATTTTTTAGACATAGTCTCTGTGTGTTGTGGTACAACAGCCACAATAAAGGCTTTAAAGTCAACAAAGTTATAAAATGGCTCTTCCATAACCAACAAGTAATTGTCTGCAGACAGATGATTGAGAATTTATGGCAAGACTTGAAAATTGCTGTTAACAATTACTCCAGCTCCGTCTGATCTGCATGTGATCAGAGCTGGAGTAATTTTGGAAAGAAGACGGACAGAAATGTTCAGCATCTACAAAATTGTGTCAAAAAAATCTACATTTTCTTACTACAGGACACCACAGGATTACTTAGCAAAATAATTCAAAGAGGAACTGTTTTTAGTTGTACCTGGAGAAACATCTTCAAATGTCACATTGAAAATGGATAAACAAAAATCCTAATTAATATTTGTTTTTGAACTTTATCTGTATTAAAAATTTTACAAGTAAAAAACAAATATCTGTAGAAATGTGAGTCTGTAAATGTCTTTTGATGATGATGTAAGAAGAAAAAGGCATAAATATATAATAAGAAATAAATATTTTGGATGATTTAAAAAAAATAAAATCTGTGCTTTTATTTTATTTTCCTTCTAAGACATCTTATAAGTGGGAGCTTTTACCAGCTGCTGGTGATAAACTGAAAGTCAGGTAGTCAGAAACATAAGGGTTTTAACATGTCTGATTTCTGTAGGCCAACCTGCTTGTGTGGTAAACCTCAAATATTTTTGTCTAGCAGCTGGAGCTGAATTCCAGCGTCATGATAAGAAAAAAAAATCCTTGAGTTCTGGCTGCAGCAACACTCGAAACCCGCAAAGCAAACAACCGCTTCCATATGGATTATCTGGATTCACATGTTCTGATGGATCAGATTCAGATTGAAACAATAAGGATGTTGTAAGGTCAGAAATAATGGGCTCTTAAAACAGCAGCATTAGATGCAATTCACAATGACGGACAAAAATGAACTTGGAAGTGGATTGAAAGCCCAGGAAAGGATCATAAACTACGATTTCTAGAGAATATTTCTGCACTCTTCTGCAAATAAACATCACAGAATTATTTAGTTAAGAATCAAATGTTTTCCTCTGTAATTAGAAGCAGTGACTTTGTGGATGATCCAATGTGTTTTAATGCTCAGCTCATTTTTCATTTGGTGGTTTTACCAAATTTTCACCTAAAGCAGCTGCAACCCACAATCCTGTCTTGCAAAAGTGTAAATAATTTCCTCTCATGTACTTAAAAGTAAATGCCAGCTTAGAATAATAATCGGAGACAAGAAAATATTTTGTTATCCACCACTAACCTAAACCACCAGGCAGGGGTCAAATTCATCATTAGGAGACTTTTAATTTTACTGCTGGCTTTCAAATCCTGGAACTACATCCAAAAATCCTGCGGAAAAGCTGTGATTTTATGTGAAAACGGAATCAAACTCTGGCACAAAGATCTGACTATTTAGTGTGTGGAAACCCGCCAGGCTTTGCAGACACCAGACTTGTGTCTATCGGTTGTTTTCTGAGAAAGAAAATGTTTGTTTTCTTTGGCTGATGTGTAATATCACCGTCCTGGCTGGAAAATAAAGACTTTATTTGATGGAAAGAGGAAAAGAGACAATGAATATGGCAACTTTTCACAGAGGAATGAAACAATAAATGTCTTGCAGTGTATAAAACATTCCTTATTTGTTTTTGGAGCTTTTAATTACAAATACTCTTTTCGTATGATTATCACATGGGTATTGAACTCAAACTATACTTTAGCTCTAAGAATAGCATTTTCACATGATGTAAATTTATCAAAACATGTCTGTTATTTGTTTTATTTGTGTTCATTTTATGGATGTACAGCACCTGTAAATAACATAATATGACTCCAAACTACAAAGTACATTCAGATTCAGTATTAGCCAACAAAACAAGCTTCATGGAAAGAACATTAACTAACACAGAAATAGAACTGGAAATTGTAAATATGGTACAATGTGCATGAGTTGACAAAATATTATGATTTATGAAATAAAGTAAACAATGGTTTCTTCACTGTATTAGTAGGTTGGATATATTAGGCAGCAAGTGGAGCTTGTAAAATTGATGCAGGGGAATTGGCACGCATAATGCTTTAAGGGAGTTTGACAAAGAACAAATAGTGGTGACTGCAGTACTGGCTGAAAACATCTCCAAAACTGCAGATTTTGTGGGTCTTTCCACTCTACGGTGTTCAGTCTCAGTGGTCCAAGGAAGGAACAGCTGTGAATCTTTGATAGAATCCAACAGAGAACTTAGTGTAGCTCCAATTCCTGCCTATTTTAGATATGTAAGTGCCTATTATAGATCTATAGTTACCAGATACCACAGCAGACTTTCTGAGGTCTACCGGTAGCGACACACCGACCGGTCAGGACTGTTTTGAGAGCAGGTCACATTGTTAGGCAGGTGATCATACTGTTACATCTGATCAAAGTAAAGAATATCTTTTAACACAATTATATCAATTATTGACCAGAAATTTTTTCATAAATGCCTTCAAAAGCAAAGAAATTATAATTCTAGCAGAAAGCCATCCGGCAGGAGCAGATGCCTTTAGTTTCTCTCAGACACTCAATGATTCGATGGAACAAATGGAAATGAACTTTGGAGTTTTAAAGGATAACAAATCCTTTACAGCTTCATTCTTACCTTTCAGCTTCTTTTATTCTTCACTTTTATAACCGGCATCACTCTGTCTGTCTCATGCGTCATTAACAATCATTGGAGAACGTCTCCTGTATTATGAGCATCCCTTATGAAAGTCGTTCGACCACAGACACCTCGCTTGTAACCACATCACTCTATTTTTCCACTGCGGTCCCAGGCGCTGCCACACCATATTTTATCCCTATCTTTAAACTAAACGACACGCGCCAACTTTTTTCTCTTTTAATTCCATGGATGAAAGTTTCAACATTCTCCAAACATTGAAATTAGCTAAGACTCTAAGCTCTTGCAACAATCAGTCTTAAGAAGATGAAAAATTGGCAAGCATACGGATTTAAGGGAGTTTGAAAATTAGGACCAAAATGTTCAAACTCTCTGCTCTTCTTAGTGATGTGACTCAACTCCGTCACATCACAGAGTTGAGTATAGTTTTTAACCTCTGAAAAATGCTTTGTTATTTTTGACTATAAACTTAGTAGTGCAAATCCTCGGTCTTGAAACTTGGGTAATAATAAAACACCATTACTGTCCAAACCTATAAATATCACAAGGACCAAAGGGTTTGCTGCTGCACACATCAGGGTTACCCTGGGTTTTTGTTTTTCTCAAGAGGATAGGGAGAAATGTGTCTGCTCTTCTTTCAACCAGTTTCTCATGAGTCAGGTTCATATGACGTATTCACTGGCTCCTAAAATTTTAATCAGTCACTTCAGTAAACATATTTTCTCTGATATGAGCTCATCAGAGGGACAATGATAGAGGGAACTTCCACCTGGGAATCATTAATAAGGCAGCCGTGTTTCTGGTGGAGAGGGTTTGGAAGTGAGGCTGGTGCGATGCAGTCATGTGTCCCAAATAAACGTATTCCCCCTCACAGCCGGACATTACAAGTTTGCAGCAATAGTTTTAACAGCTGTGAGTGAACTATGCATCACTAATGTGATGCAGGAATCTGCTAAACTCAGTCAGTTTTTTGTTAATTGTTAAAAAGTTTGATAACTAACTCTGACCTTTCTAAATAATGCTAACTACATTATGGAAATTAGCAAATTTATTTTATAAGTTTTTTTTTAAATGAATCAAAAGATTAAAGTAAATAAGCATGTGTTGCCCAGTTGTAAAATCTAGATTTTACAATCAAAGAAATAAAATAACAAAGATGAGAACTTCAAACTGTTACATTTTTAGTGATTAAAAATTATACATAATTCCCACTTAAAATTTTACATCATAAATTCTACTAAGTCTACAACTTTAAGTGGTTGAAAAAAAATCTTTTTGAAGTGGCTGGTAAAGATAAAAGCTTCTGACAGATGCTCTGATTTCACTCTCTCTCAGTGTTTGAGTTTGCCAGGTTTGTCATTCTTTCCCAGCCTATGATCTCATTTACTATTCAGTGATGATTGGCTGTCAGTTTGTGTCCAATTTTCACTTGAATGTCCAAAAAACACAGCTGCAGTTTTCATGACATAACCGAGAACTTCACTCTTGACATCTGGATTTCTTCTGACACCCAAAAGCTAAATAAATGTAGAGTGCCCTGCAAAATTATTTTACATACTTTAAACTTTGTTTTTTTTTTTACATTTTGTAATATATTTTGAGATAAGAGATTGTAGGTTTTGATATTTAAAAGCATAAATCTTCACAAAGGTCTGGGAAAATGTTTGTCAAAATGAAACAAAAATCAATAAAATCCTCAAACCAGTCAGTCAGACTTTTTTAATTTTTATTTTTTATTTTTTTACTATTCTTTACTAAATGGCTGAGTCAGAGTGGCTGGAAAGAGCCAGTAAAGACTCTTAATGGATTTAGAATTTTATCATGACCGGTCCATTCTCCTACAGTCTTCAGAAACTGCAAGTTGTCCTTCTAATGGCTTTCCTTTAACACATTCTTTCTTCTTGCTTCTTTTCCATAAATGTCTGATTCATGGTGTGCATGGCTGATCATTTTCCTGTCTTTGGATTATCCCACTTAAGCAGTGGATCTCTGCAGCTGTCCCAGCGTTACCATGGCTGCTTCTCGGGTTAATGTCCTCCTTTAGTAGGTCTGCCATTATTTCAATCAATTTTTCCATTTTAATATGCAGTGATACCGAGAATGAACATGCACAGCACACTTTAGGTTTTATTAGCAAAACATTTGATACAAATTTTTCTTGTAATTCACAATGATGCACTTCTTTGTTTTGTTTTTCTGCTTTTGCACCACCGTAAATGTGAGAGATTTCTTACACAGCAAAGACATGAATTAATGTGATATACCTAAAGTCTGTTATACAGCCTGTCAACAACAAAGGGATTTTCAGACACTTTTCTAGCACACAAGCTTTTGTGGCACAAGGATTTATTGAATAACTGCCTTTGGTACAACTTAAATTTAAGATGAAATTTCATATTGCAACAGATGGAACATAGATGTAAAAAGTAAACTTTGAGTTACGCTTACTTTTTACACATAAACTTGTAGCTCTGTCTCTGACCAAGGCCTGCTGGATTATAGTTTTGTTTTCTCAATTATGATTATTATAGATAAGAGTAATTTGGTGCAGACATAAGAAAATGGAAGAGTTTTCTTATGGTCAAAGACTCTTGGCTAGTTATGGTCAGTAAAAAGTGCATGAAAACAGGCCAATGTTTGCATCACCATTGATCCTCTCACTGGAAGAATCAAAGGAATTTATAACATCATAAATCCATGTTTTGAGATTTTTGCAGACAGAACAGAGAACCTGTCACTCCTTTGGTCGACATGCCTGCAAACGGGAAGCAGATTTCCAACAGTGACGCAGCTGGAGAATTGTCGCTCCAACAGGAAACACAAAAAAGCCAAACACGCAGGTCAGCATCTGGTCCTAAAGACACAAACAATGATCCAAATAGCTTCTCGGGCTGCATTTATTGGTGGAACCGGGACTTCTCCAGAGAAAGTTACATCTATATTCAGCAGCGTTCAGCAGATAAAACACATCTGGTTAAATTAGACATTATTCAACATCAGGCATTAAGATTATGCACTGGAGCATTTAAAACCACACCAACAGCAGCAATAGAAATAGAAATGGGAGAAATGCTGTTAGATTTAAGAAGAACAAAACTAGAAATAAATTATTGGTTAAATTTACAAGGTTTGATCATCACTTTGATCATCACTTTGATCATCCAACTTGGGAAATTTTAAATCCATGTTGGGAAAAAGAAAAACAAAAGAAGAAATGAGGAGTTTTGGATGGATAATTGAAAAGAAAATTAAAGAATTTAAAATGAAAACAAGCAAACAACACCAATGTCAATTATACCACCATGGATTCTACCAGGAGCAACAGTAGATATGTCAATAATAGAAAAGAAACAAGATAAATCTTACATTGTAGATAGTTATTCAGTACAGTTACATTTAAACGATTATCAATATATTCAAATTTATACAGATGCATCAAAAACAGCTGGAAAAGTAGGAATTGCTTTTGTAGTACCAGAATTCAATATTAAAATAGGAAAACGGATCACAGACGGATTATCAGTATACACAGGAGAAATGTTGGCAATATTACTAGCTTTACAATGAGTAGAAGACAAAACTATTAAAAACAGTGATATGTTTCAAGCTCTGCATTATTAAGTTTAAAATATAATCAATCAGATAGTAGGATGAACATTTTATTAGAAATATTTCATACATTATTCAGAATACAAAATATGGGTTTGATTGTTATATTTGTGTGGCACATATTGGAGTAGAAGGAAAAGAGAGGGCAGATAAAATGGCAAAGAGAGCAATTCAGAATAATATTAGTTTTACAGTAAAAACAAGTAAATCTGAGGGAAAGAGTATTGTTAAAGAAAAAGTGATGGAAAATGGCAAAAAAGGTGGGATGAAGAAAAAACAGGAAGATGGTTTTATAAAATTCAGAAGATAATAGGAGAAAGAAGAAATGGAAGACAAATAAAAAGGAGGAAAGAGTGATTAGGTTAAGATTTGGACATACAGGACTGCAATTATACACTTTTTAAAATTCAAAAGCACACTACTGGAAAATATGAAACAATAGAACATGTTATATTAGAATGTCATAAATATGAAAGACAGAGAAGATATATGAGGAGAGAGTTTGAATGTATTAAGGAAAATGTTAATTTATTAGATATTTTGAGGAAGAATTTGGGGAGTAAACATATACAAATAGTTATTCGATTTTTAAAGGAAACAAAATTATTAGGGTTAAAAAACTACATTAGATTTGAATAGGGTATCTGCAAAAGGATTGATCTTAACTGAGAGGTTGTTTGGATCAATAATCATACCAAATTGCTTTAGCATGTTCTCTTGTTTAACTGAGAAATTGCGATAGCAAGATCTAAAATAAAGGACAGAATATTCTGAATGACATTGTAATCAATGTTGGGTTTTTTTCCGCACTAGTTTTATGGTTATTTGTTCCACTTCATTTTTAAAAATCACAGAGGAAAACACAGACCCCATAAAACTACCTTTAATCCTCCCTTTCAGACACAGCTTACTAAGATTAATGTGTGGTTGACATTAATATTAGCTGGAGTTGTAAACAATCTTTATACAAGTAAGCAGGATTTTCTCACTTTGTTTTTGTTTTGTTTTGCTTTTAGGAAAACTCTGTTAGACTGGATTGCCATTATTTATATAACCTTAACAAAAAGAATTAACACGTTCCTTTATAACACCTGTATTTTAAACAAGACAAATATAGTAAGTGTCTAAAATGCATATTCATTGTGGTCTGAATCTTTAAAACTCATTTAAAAACTGAAGCTGTTGCTGATTTGGATCATGAAATAAAACAGGTCAACGTGGATTAAAGTCAAATACCAATTCGATGAAAAGTCTATATAAATGACTCTTTTCCAAATGTTGTGCAACTGCCAGGTTAATGAACAAATTGGACCCAATTATTTTTTTCCCATATAAATGACCAAAGACAAAAAAATATAAACAAAATGGACAAACAGATTAGTCTATATCTTGTGCATTTCAACTTTTTTCCACATTTCCCAAATCTAATGTTTCGTAAATCCCTTTTTTTTTTGTCAGTTTGAAGTTGTTTTTTTTTTGTATAAATTCTGAGATTTAACCAGTCCATGTATTTCAAACAGTTAAATGCAGTCAAGACTAATTTAATAGCACAAAAATAGAAGTTTAACTTTGCACTGAACTGAAAGCTTTCAATCAGAGTGTAAAGAAGAGATCTTCATTACTGGAACCATTTGTACTTAAATCAAAAAGAGCATTTTAACAGCTCTTTTTTTGCACTTTATTAAAATTAGCGCTTCATTTAGCACGTCTAACAATTTGCACACAAGAAGTTTTAACTATCGAGTATTTAGTGATAAGCATGTAGCCTTTTTTTCCCCAGGCTCTGCACAGCTGCTCCTCGTTGAGAAGTCAGGTGGCTGCCTGTGAAGGGAGGATAATTGTTATTTGGATCAGGGAGCTACTGATTTGGAAAACTTGAGCAAATGTCTGTGCATAATATGTTAAATGTGAAGGTGCTAAGATGGAGTTTCTCATCTGTCTTTTCTGTGTCCTGTCCAGGGTATTTGGACAAATACTCCCCTGGAGGGCTGGACACCATTTATAGGTTCCAGGAGAGGCCTCAGGAAAGTGGGGGTGGGGATTGTTTTTTTGTTTTTTTTGTGGTATTTCATAACGGTACTTATGGTGTAAGGGTAAAATAGTTATAAAAAGTAAATAGAAATGTGTTATTTGCTAAAAGCTGTTTGATTTCTATGAGTGGTGATTGATAAATTGAGATCCACTCTGAATTAAAGGTGGTTTACAAATGTTATCAAACGACTGAATCTCCAATAAGGCAAATATTATCCAAACTGGACCAGGATGAAACTTATTGACTGATTTTCAGTTCACGGTAGGAGGTCATGATGCCCTTACTCTTCATATCTAAAGCAAACAATTGCTTTCTACATCCATTTATGCAGCTGTTGAGGCCAGCAGGCAGTTCAACAGGGATTTGAACTGCCTGTATACATATCGTCAGATTTCAGCTCATGGTTTCATTTCTCTGCCTCTTGAGGTTTGACCTGCAATAGCCTGAGGAAAAATAAGAAATTTTCTCTATTCGCAGCGAGTTTTAGCACAGCTAAAAGATCCATACCTCCAGGGGCGATGGTGATGATGGTGGTGTTATTATGATAGAGTTGCCTTTAAATCCCTGCTGGATCTACATGACATCATTTCTGTCAGTGGAGTCCTTCCAGTGGTTCTTTTCTTGAAATATTTGGCTACCAGATCCCCCGGCGATAAAACAAACTCGCATTACAGATGTGACTGCAGAAGCTGCTGCTTGTGCAAACAGAAGCACCCTTGTGCTTTTGTCTTTAACGATCCAGCTTCTCGGATCATGGAATGTAACTCAACGTTGGAGTTGCGCTCTTAAGGAAGTCTTGCGTCAGTCCGTACGCACCTCCTGTTTGGACTTTAAATATTCACTTAAAGTTCCACAGCAGTATAGCTGTTTTTATTTTTCCTGTATAACAGTGAGTCAAATCTGTTCTTTTGGATACTTGAGCATTTCCAAATGAAACAGTTTGTCTTTTTTTATTGCTTGCTGTGTTTTTTTCCCCCCCTGTAATATAGTATAAATAAAAACTACAATTTGCATAAAACCATCTGGAAAATGTTAAGCATTTTTAGTTAAATTCCCATAGTTATGACATTGGATATTTGAATGTTTTATGCATAAATTTTAAATTTCTTTGGCTGTAACTAAAATCGGCTCGGATTGCTTTTACAGGTGGATGTGATGGATTCATAAGAGGCTGCAGATGGTGCTCATCTGGCTTCATCTTAAGATTTCAACAGACCATTACTAAAAGCAGAATTATCATAGTTGGACACATCAAAAGTAAGTGAAAGTGTCAGGCAGTTTTTGTTTTGGTGTCAAATTCTAGACAGAAGGACTCTAAAGTGGCAGGGTGTTCATCTAAAATAGAATAAGGCAAATAAAATGTCAGCACATCACATCAATATCAGTCTTTGCAAACATAAATTTTGCCAAATAAAATAAAAAGCAATGGTTACAACAAGACTTGAGTAAGGAAAAGCTAGACATAGCCTCATAACATGCCATTTAAATCAGAGACGGGTATGAAGAGTAGGCTATAATAGTAACATCATGTAATCTCAAACCACAACATGAAAACAATTTATTCATCTTGGCATCTGCTATGGTGGAAACTGAACGCGTCAGATTAATTTGGTAAATGTTTTAACTATTGGACACGCAAAGCATTAACAACATTCACATAGCTTTTAATGATGCAGGAAAACACAGAATTTCATCTGCTTGGTCTTAGTATACAGAAACTTTTCAGAACAATGGTCATCAGTTGTAACAAATATGTCAAGCACATAATAAATCTTGTCCATTTCCTCACATTTAGATCCTCAAAATAAGTACCTGACAATAGTGTTGGCTACATGTGAAGAACGGTGGTTTTCCCATCTGTTGATAAAAGTGCAATGCTTTATCCAAAGTCTGATAAAGCTCTTAAGAGCTGCACAGTTGGGAGCATTATCACCTTGCAGCAAGAAAGTCTATTGTTTGGATGTTCTGTTTTTTATTGGGAACCCCAGCTTCCTCCCACAGAACAAACACGATTCTTTGGTTAATTTGTCTCTCTAAATTGTTTTTAGTGAATGTGTTGATGGTTGTTTATACTGCATCTTTGTTCTGTGATAGACTTTTGACCCACCCAGTGACGGCTGGAAATAAGAGCTGATGATCTGAGCTACTAATGGAATCCATTGCAGGTAAAATCCTGACATCCCATACACCTCCACAGAACCCTCTAAAATTGCGTCTCTTGAATATACATGGTTTTAGTTGATTATTTCTGGTTTTCTTTACCCTGTTCCACATTTTTAGAATATGATATAAATCAAAGAAATCCTCAAACCTCATGACAGATTGTTTGCTGTCAGTTTGTTATACAGTCCCCACTGTTGACTTTTAATATTTCTCTGTCATCTGCCTGACATCTCCCACTCCTCAGATCTCTATGGCTCTCAGCATAGCTTGAATTCTGCGTTGCCATTTGTGGCTGAATAGTTTGAATTTTAAAGAGGAAAACCACTGACTCGCT
The DNA here is from genome assembly GCA_903066815.1 of Brachyrhaphis roseni. Taxonomy (NCBI): domain Eukaryota; kingdom Metazoa; phylum Chordata; class Actinopteri; order Cyprinodontiformes; family Poeciliidae; genus Brachyrhaphis; species Brachyrhaphis roseni. Next base: position 24,508 of record CAEFZY010066325.1, read on the forward strand.
ACTGCTTGTACAATGACTTCTTTCAGTTTCTTGGGGCTGTTTTTTCTGAGTCACACTTACCAGGAAAACATAATTTTGATGTGTCACTTTTTCTCTGAGGCCTGTTTTTGCTTCTGAGTTGATAAGAACAAATTTCCATCTAGAATGCTATTTCACATTTTGAGCTGAGCAGTGGCGGCTCTTGCATGAATGGGTCTCTGTGCAAGTCTCTATTTCTGACAACTCCACACAACACAAGCACACACCAACTACCCCAACAAAGACCATTTTGCAAAAAAATAGACTGTTTTTAAGTAACTTATAAGTGGAAGTCTACATGGTGACTTTGCCCTGCTTCCAAAGCAAGCGGTCACATAAGTCAGAGTTTGCATTCTCTGGTTGTTGTTGGTTTTATAATAGATCACAATCTTTGCGTGGAAAGTGCTGTACGCCAGTTTGCTCCAGATCTGAATCCCACGATGTGAATGTGGTGGAACAGAAGATTCACATCATTAATGTGTAGCCATCATTCTGAGTATTTTTGTTGACATATGTTCGTCTTTTAATGGTTTTTAATTTAGATTTCATCTTTTGCAAACATGTTTTTGTATTTGCACAAGCTGCTAAGTTTTTACTATTGTCATGGCTGTTTTGAATCATTTATCAATGCTTGGGGGTAATTAATTCATTTGGTGTCAAAGCCATGTCAGTCTTTAGGGGTCATAGACCTGCTGTCAATTGGCATGCTCTACAATTTATCTTCGATGAATACCTTATTTTGTTCCTGGCTGCAATACAAGCGGGGGTTGATACCGTCTCGACACTTTTGTCTGCTGACAACAGTCTGTGTTTCTGTGACATTTGAGCAATTTCACAAGCATCTCTGTATCAGCCTACTGGAACTGGATTTTGAAGCCAAAGCAAAGGCTGCCCCCACCACTGAAGTTCATCCAGATCTGCAGCCGAGCATCATATCTCTGGGAAACTGTTAACCTTTAACAATACAAATGAAATATTTCCTCAACAGACGGACAGGATAAAAGGGAGAGATCGCTTCTCTTGTTGTTTTTGCCGATGTTGTTTTATACTACTAAGGAAAGATTGCAACACGTTCTAAACATATAAACTGAACTTGTGGTAACCTTTTAACACAACCATAAAATCCAGATATGCTGATGCATGAAAGTAAGCAGATTTTATTCTGGAAGAATGTATTTCAGTTTTCCTTCTCTCTCAGAGATCGTGTTTTCCACATCTCCCGGTTCCAACTTTCTATCCTCCAGCCTTTTTACGAGACAAGAAGTTAGTGTCCCCAGATGGTGAAGGAATGATTGAGCAGAAGAAAAGCAGGAAAGGAAAAAAATAAAGGTGGGCAGACTTTTTTTTTGTCTCTTGTAAAATCAGCTCCCACGTCACTTTTTGTCCATTTGTGAGAAGTGATACCTTTGCTGTTTCTTGATGTTCTTTCAGGCTCTCTGAAATGGAAAAAACAAACAAACAGATTTTTAAGGTAGCTTTGTCACAAATGTGTAAATAGAAAACAAAAGACGAGCATAGAAATAAATTATTCTTGCACAGATAATTATTCTGTGACCTCTTTGTAGTGCATATTATGCCACAAAGTGCCGTAAACAAAAACTGACAAAAATTTAAAAAACGAAGTAAATTTACTTTCCATGATTAAGTGAAGGTGATGCATTTATACGTATTAACCCTTTCTTTCAGACAGGACTACAATTCCTAAATCAACTTTTCCAGAGGAAAGTTTTTTTTTGTTTGTTTTTTTTTTTTTTATCTGAGGAATATGGAAATTATTGTTAAAATTTCATTTCTGCTGCTGGGCTCCTCACAACACCTGTGAAATATTTCCCTAAAAGTTTATAGCTTAAAGAGGTCCAGCAGATGTCCCCTTCACTGTCTGATGGTTGTGGTAAACACCAGTTCTTCTGGTGACATGTTTGTTCACTCTTACCGCTACTTTCTCATGTTTTCCTATGTTTTAGACAGATCTTCCACTGCATTTCCTTCCAAAGAGCTAAAAAACAGTGGTATCAGAGGCACATCATAAGTTTATAATTTTGTTGCTTGAAGTGCCAAATTAAATCCTGGTGTTAGAATTTTAGAAGTTTAATTTATTTGGACAATGTTATTGATTGTATTAACAACAATAGGCAACTGAGCAAATATTTGAGAAGTTCTCTTCCCTCCATCATAACTGTACATTAAAGCTTTCTCTGCCAACTGATTTATAGGAGAACTCCACATCTACCCTCTTTGGTTATTATACACTCCCTACTGCTTGACATGGGTTTATGTGGCTCCATCTGCCCTTTTTATGTGTTTTCTTTGGCTTTAAGGTAAGGAGAGCATTTAGGTTGACCGTGCTCCCATTCTTGAGGCCTGGCTGTTATGTTTCAATGGAAACTGTGAGTCAGAGGAAGTAGCCAGTGATCAAACTGGCACATGTGCCCATCTTTTACCCAACGTATGTTTGCTTACGTTATAGTCATGCACTGTAGAAAGTGTACTTCTGATATGTTTACACACTCTGACCTAGAAGATTTGTAGTATTTGAGGTCTGTGCTTGCTGTCAATGTTTCTGAAACTAAACATAACTTGTCATTTTTCACAAAAACCAAAAATGTCCTGGATCTCTTCCGATTTAAGTGAATTTAGTTGTGCTGGAAGATAATCTGCTTTACTATATTTTCTGACTATAATCTGACTGAAGATTCTGTGAAGGTTTCATAATTAAATTTACATTGCAAACATAAATTGGCCTCCATCGGAGTTTCTACTGTTATCTCTCACTGATTGAAACTGATTGCAACAGGATCATTGAAAACCCATGATCCTGTTGCACATCATTATCCAAAACAACTTAGTTTAGTTTCTATGTTTTGGTGCAATTGTTAACTGGAGCAGAATGAGAAATTTATCACAGCTGGTATTGGGATTAAATATTTTTTTATTTTTGCTCTATTAATAGAACAAAGATTAAAACAACAATGTAGTTGAGAACAGGCAAAGGGTTTGAGTCAAAAGTTCCCTTTCTGTGACTAACTTTTTAAGCATTCAACTGTTTATAAACTCCAGCTTGTGTTTTTTTTTTTGTATAAAACTCAGCTTCGTACACGTGTGATTTGTTTATTTGTCAGGAAATGGAAAAACTGCATAATCCAGTAAAGTGACACAAAAGTTCTCACTTTTGAGTCAAACATAGGTTTTACATTTGGGCAACGATGACCCGTTACATTGTGAGGAATTATTTTCTGCACTTCAGAGACTGAGGAAAAGCTGAGATGTTTTGAGCATAATGTTCAAACAATTAAAATTTTGTTCAGGAACTGTAGCTTTGTGGAGAATGTAATATCTATGTTTTCCAAACTTGTGGAATAAGAGCTGAAGGGAAGAAAAGTTTGAAACAGACCACAACAAACCTTCACTCCATACATTTCAAGCAAGTTAAAATGTTTTAATGTGTTTTGTAATTATTTTTTTCCTATGTGTAACTCTGAAAATAAGCTGTCTATAAATTGTTGAGCGAAAACTAAAGTATCAGCTTGCATTGACTCTTTCACAAGCTGTTCTCAGAAGAAAAGGTACGGGTGTATCTTTTAGACCCAAACAATTACAATTCGCTCTGGCTGACTTGATTTCAGAAAAATGGAGTTTCTAATAGAAATCTCCAGCCAGACTTCAGTTCTGTTTTCCATCCACTGGCTCTCAGTAATTCAGAATATAGACTTTAAAATACTTCTCTTTTATAAATCACTGAACTGCTTAGCACCAAAATATATTAAAGACCTGTTGTTGTATTAACCTTCCAGATCACTCAGATATTCTGGTTCTAGTCTACTCTGCATTCCCAGAAACAAACATGGAGAAGCATAATTAAATTTATTACACTAATCTGGAGCAAACTTCTAGAAAACTGTAAAACATCCAAAACACAGAGTTCTCTTAAGTCTGTTTAGAGCTGCTATTTATTAGCAAGTGGGACATTGAGCTTATTTGATGTGTATTTGCTTGATGATTTTGATGAGATATGACAAAATGTAATATTTATAGCTTATTAAATTATTGGTGACTTTTTACGATGTAAAGCACTTTCAGATGCCTTGCTGCTGAAATGTGTTGTACAAATAAACTTGACTTGGCAGCTGTACCTAGTTTATCCCAGGTTTGCACAATGTAAGATTTATGCTTTATTTGAAGTTGTTTAATTCAGCAGGTGGAAAGATTAAATTTGTCAAAATTTTGACAAATGTCAAAGTTTTTGTATGCATGTAGAACAGATTCTGTCTAAAAGTGAAGCAGATGAGAAGATATGTATCTATGATGCAACAAACTGATTGTAGAGCTGCCCAGGTTAACATTCTTTCCTGCTGTGGTTTGGGTAGAGACACTCATGATACCATTTAAACCTGAATCAGACTTGCAGTCTCCATTAAACCTTCATTAAGAAAGACAGATCTGGCAGGTACAACAAATGAGTTATAGGTTATTCTTTGTATTGGTCTTACCTCAAGGTGTTTTTCTACATGTGCTACATGGTCCTGAAAAGACAGGCATGCAGCCAGACAGGCAGGTCCTGCTGGGCCTGTTGCACATGCTATGAAAATCTGATCCTTACTGATGTAATGCTGAAGTCACTTTGGATTGGAGCGGTGCGGAGAACAGGGAGCGAGCTGGATCCCCCCGTCACTAATAGATTCTCATCCCAAAGTCATATTTCACTGCAGCTGGAGAAAGTCAACCTTATGCACAAACATAAAAAATATGGTGGAAGCAATTGTACGTGTTAATGGCTGCTTTAATTGCATTTAATTTTTTTGTGTATTAAATCATTGGAAAAGTAAAAGCAACACCACCTCTGAAATGTTTTTCATATTTAGTTTCACTCTCATTCACAATGGATGGTTTGTCAGAATGAAAGTGACGCTCATCAGTCGATACGGAGATCCCATGTTGTGGTTAAGACATGAAGAGGTTAGGAACTATTCAAGCATCACAAAGCAAACCCTGAGCTAAAGAGAGAACATTAGAAACTGATTTGATCGTTAAGTTCCAAATATTTATGTAATTTGAGTTTGAAGCCACTGTGATCTTTGTATCAAGTCATCCATAGCTTAACATTTATGTATAATTTGTGATTTACTTAGTGTAAATGTCATATGGATGAAGCACATCTGGTAATTGGTTTAAATTTTAGTGTAAAATTTGTGTCTTTGGGGCTCTAATTGTGTGCAGTGACAGATTTTTAGTCAAAAAAGACTGTGATGAATTTCTAAGTGCTTTAATTGTCCTTTTTATTGTAGTCATTTAAAATGATATTTTAAACTGATAACACCAATTTGTATTTTTTTTATAATATTTTATGCATTAGATGGAGATAAATTGTGTGTACTATGAGGAAACTGGGGTGTTTTAAGCTTAAAGTCGTATATAAAATGTGCTGTGGAAAAATAAAGGGGAAAAGACTTTGAATAGGAGTGAAAGCTTAGCATGGCCAGATTGGCAGGAGAGATGTTTTTTTTGTTTTTTTGACAAATTTATTTTTATTTTTTTTAAAGTGGACAAATAACTTGAACAGGACAGAATAAAGTGTAACTGAATATCATAGAAGGACTTCAGTAAATATTAAGTACAAGGTAAATTCAAAAAGCTGTAATTGTAAGAGAGGAGGCCTGTAGATTAGACAGCAGTGAGCATTTTAGTTGCAGTTTCAAAAAACAGGCTTTTTTGAAACTGAAACATGTTCTCAATTCTTATAATGAAAAGCTGAAGACAAAAACATAAAAAATGACGCAGGAATGCATATGTTTGACTTAACAAGCCAATTTTCCGTTTTTAATCACTTTCCCCTCTTTGAACCAGATGTTTCTGATGTTTGGTTATTCTCTTCTGTGACCCTAATGACCCCCTCACTTGGTTCAAACAGTTTTACCATTTCTCTTTCTTAAATCACATATTTTTCCATTCAGCTTTTAAGCATATTGTGTTGCCATGTTTTTTTTTATATAGATTCACCTGCTTCATCTCAACTAATGTAGGCTGAATCAGATATGAGGGGAAAAAAATAACATGTTTAGATCTGTGCACAGAACAAGCCAACCACATAAAACACTGTACATACACATAAAAGAAACTTCAGAGGCAGATATTCTTTGATTCACATAGCCACATGCTGGCGTAGTTCTTTGTCATTAATCTCAATCATGGTGATATTGTACATGAACCTGATTTCCACAACTATCTTCAGTCATGCAGGATGCAGACAATCCATCATCTGGTCAGATACCTTATAAACACTGTTTGAACTACAACTTAATTGATTTGAAAATGAAAGCAAAGAAGAAAAAGTTAATCAAAGACTCAATCAGTAAAGCAATAAAAGGAAGATTTTGTTTATTTGTTGGATTCGTTTCTGAATTGACAAGCAGGATAAAAACTGTGCAGAGGCAGAGGTAGATATTGGAAAAAGACTGACAAACCCTGAAAATGTCTTTTTATAGCTACACCAATAGACTCATTTAAGGAGTAGATTTCACTTCTATTTTAGCGTTGAAATTTAAAGTTGCAGAGCTTGTAAATGGAACATACAGCTTTAAACACAAATGATCATTAGGAAAACTCTAACACGCTACTGGAAGCTGAATATGGTGCTTCATCAGATGGCAAGATGGCAACATCTCTACACACATTCTGCATCCAAAACTGCCCTTGCTCATCTCTCCAAAAATCATTAAGTCAGTCATCTTAATTTTCATTGTCACTTCACCATATAGACACTTTCTAAATCATTTGAACTCATGGTTTATAGAAAGCATTGCTTAACAAATCTATGCATTTTGTTTTGCGCATGTCATATTTCCCTCTACCCCTAAATTTTTTTTATTCCACTATACAACTATGTGAAACTTTGTTTTGAAATATTAAATGTAAATAAATTAAAATAGACTGAATGTTGTAGTTCTATCATGACAAAAGTCTGTGCAAAAGGTAGAAAAACTTTCTCAAGGCATGATATGATTGTTTTGAGTCTTCTTTACAGTCTCCAGACCTGAACAATATTTCCCACTTGTGCTATAACAAATGTATCGCAGACAAGATATTTCAAGTCTATTATTGACTTACTTTTGCATTTAGCAGTCATTTTTCTGCAACAAATGTTTATTTTCTACCTGCTATGTTTTCTGCACACAATATCCATGAATATTTGCAATTAAATAAAGAAAATCTTTAGGGCCTATATCTCTTTTAGAGTAAATCTATTTACAGAACATCCAATAGGCCATATGTTCTGCAGCCTTCCATCATGTCTGTTGTTTATATGAGCTCAGACACGACACACACTGTGACAAATGAATGTTTATGCAGTGGCTGTATATACTGTGGGCCACGTAACACAAACGACTCTTACTTTGACACCATTTTTGTGCTTACAGAATGTCAGCAACTTCATTTCTAATTTTTCATATTGCTCACTTACACTCACGCTTTGGGTAAACAGAAAAGTCTTTAGATCTGGCTCAAACGTAAAACATATTTTCTTCAACTCACAAAAGACTCTTTCATTTTCTTTGTCACCTATTGGAGTGCTTCAGGATCTAGAACGAGACAGCTAAGCATCTTTAAGATACAAGAAGAGCAATTGTTCATGAGGATATGTTAATCATGTTGTCCCTTTGCATATTTAGAATGTCAGTGGATGTGAAGCTTGAAGTTACAGCATTGGACAGAGTGAGTTTTTATTGTTTTTGCTGTGATCTTTTCTCCCATACTTAATGGCGACCCGACCATAATTGGCTGAAAGTTTAATATTTCTAATTTGAATGTCCCTATGAACTAAAATAATATTACATTATTAAGAAAAAACAGCCTGGTTGGCGATAACATTATGTAGGTCACAGTAGACACTTGCAGATCCTATATTTGTTTACAGTCCAATCCATTGCTATGGAATCTTTCTTCTCTGTGTTTCTGAAAATCTGATACACAACCTTGATAGGGTTACACCATCAGCATAGATTTTAAAGAAAATTGACATTCCTAAATTAAAACTAATCTCCTGGAAGCAGAGAAAGGAATTTATATGACGTTTCTAGTAGTCAGTGCCTGGTAACACTAAAGGGAAACAAAACAAAAGGCAGGAAAAGGAGGTTGCCAATCTTTAATCATCTGTAAATTGACCCTTCTTTGGGTAAATGAGTCACAGTGAACATGAGAGTTGGAAAATGTGCCGCAATTTGAACATACGCAATGTGTGCCAGCCAAATTCATTGATAGAGCAGGACATGTACCATACAGAGCTTATGTACTTCATTGACCCCCTATGAAAAAAGTGAGTTCTTGTGTTATTTATAATGTCTTTTTGGAATAACAAAAGTGAGTTTTTTCAGGTAGATCTCTTTTCTTATCTCAATTTCAAATGCATTGTGGGTTAACATTACCAACTTGCAACCAGTAAAAAGATTGTCGTGCAAAACCAACATTCTGAGAACATTGTATTAAACAAAACAGATGGTTAACAAATTGGTGCTAGAGGGCAACGGGACTCGATCCACATTTATCATCCCCATAAATTGAAAAAAAAATAAAAGAAAATAAGAAGGCATGGTGTTTAAAGGAAGCTCACAATTTACCAGTGGAACAATGTGTTCAGTGGAAATATGTTGCCTTTTTATTTTGATCAGAAACTATATGTCTTTTTCAATGTTTAGAATCTGTTGCCAACCCCAGCCATGAATCCCTGAAATGTTTTTTTCTGATTGTTTGGGTTGCTACATCACGTAAATCATATAATAACCCTATGCTGGAGGGTTACTTCCTGTCAAATTTAGGTAATTGACTGTTTGCTGCTGGCCTACTATCACTGAGCTCATTCATTCAACAAGGCTGTTTAAAAACTGGCACAAAGAACATCATTGAAAACACTTGATTGGAACAATCATTACATTTTAACATAATTGAACATCTGTGCATTAAAGTATGGGACCACTTCCACCCGCCATCATCACTGAAAATAACCAAAATTACTGTATCCCACTTCTTAAAGTTTCATGACTCAATTTCTGCAACGTCTATGATACTTTTCCTTTGGCACTAAATGTTTTCATGTGAATTAGGAGAGAAAAAAAAATATTCTAAGACATTTACAAACCACTTTATTTGCAAAAGATCACTTGTGGCCACATAAAATCTTCTGTGCCAACACCATCGCAAGTTTTGTAGATGCAAGCAATATATTTGTGAGTTATTGTAAGAACTCAAGCAATTTGAGCTTAAAAGTTTGTGATAAAGAGATTTATTCGTTGCCAGAAGTATGACAGAAAGCAGAGCACTGTGTGTGCTCTTGCTCTTTATTTGTCATGTAGGGTCAAAAACTGCCAGACAGCTCCATGGAAGACATAAGGAAAAGACCCAAAGTGGGAAGTGTCTGTTTCCTGGTCATGTAGTATCTCACAAACTGTCAGAATCTGTGACAGAATAATCAACTTTGAGATGTTGCCTTAAATTTGCATTTCCTAGCTTTACAAAATCCACTCTCGTTATTCTGCAGACTCAGAGTGGCTTCGGCAGACCCTGCTGGGCCGGGCCAGCAGCACATGTGGTACAGTTAGCTGTGACTTTATTGTGCACGTTTGGTTTCTGAAGCATTTCGGCTATTTCGGAGCAGAGCCTGCAAAAGCCCCAAACCAGAGTCATAAGGACAAACTGAAAACTTTAGGAGTTCATGGTTAAAAGACGGAGTTTATCCATCCTTGGCATCAGAGGAGTTCTCATTTGCTTTAAATCGAAATCTAAATACATTACATCCTCAGGTAAACAAAATCTGTTTCCAGATGAGGTGCAGACATTTATGACCTCATCACAGTCTAGATGGTGGAATCTCCAAGCTGATTATTCTTCAGCATCTGAGGTTTCAACTTTTTAAAAAAATCTTTGAAAAGCAACTTAAAGATGGCTAATGAACCTTTTTGCAAAAGGAGGAACAGTCATAATGACATTAATCTCTAGTTTGACTGTCTAATGCCTTCAGCTTAGCATTAGTAACAGCCAGAGATAACCACATGAGACAGCTTCTACTGATAACAGAAAAACTGTTACTAATGCTACGATCCAGTCAGAGTTTTGTTAAAAGTTGGTTTTCTAGCTAAATAAAAGCAAGATATTGTTGATGCAGGCTACTTCTTTTCATATCTTCTTTTCATCAGCTATTCATATCAAAAATAATGTTTAGATCATATATTTTCCATCATCATACTCTATTGAAAACCACTTTTTAGGGAAAAATGACAATCTAACCCACTCCCAGGCTTGGCATCCATTCACAGCAGTACCATTGTATGAAAACATACTACCCTTCAGAAAAATTGGAAATCTTGGTATTGTGTAGAAATATCTTTCAATAAATGAATTGCATTACAATAATGTCACTTTAACTTTTTTGAGAAATTCAACCTATTTTAATGTTTTCTTCAGAGGGAAACATGTTGAAAGATAAATCTTTTGAAAAATCCTTTCCATAAAGCCTTTTGGTTGCTCTAACATATCTTGTAATTGTAACTGAAACCTGGTAGAGGTTTTATTCTTTTCTTTTAAGCAAAGAGTCTCTGTGTATTTTTATTAGAACTGTGTCTCTCTCTCCTATTCACTCTTCAAACAAGTCAGATATATGCTTTTCTTTATAAGCCACAAATTTAAAACAAGAAAGCAGCTACTTGCTTAAATTCGCAATGTCTACAACTGGACCAGCAACTTAAAAGATTCAAACAGCTAGAATAAAGATGGTGAACTGAAACTTATTGTGCAACTGGTGAGGAGAGTTTTATGGGATGTTAACCAAACCTCCAAGGCTCACTGAGTCTCCATAACAAAAATGTTTTTACAATGGATGACAATAGTGAAGGGTGCTTTTGTCTTCTGATGTGCAGCCATTCCTTTTGTTTTCTGTCCTTCACTGTTTTCCTTACTTAGCTTTTCTTGGCTCATACATGCCATGCTGCAGTGCACTTCACTTTGTGTGGTCTAAAAAACAGCAGTGCTCATGCTGACTTTAACTTAGAAAAAACAAAAAAATGCATTCTAATCACATGGAAAGTGATCCTGTTTTATTTAAAATGGTTGCATGAGACCAAATTGATATGGCTTCAAAGAATCATAAAACTCAGTAAGACACAATAAACAGATGCTCCTCAGAGACTGTTCAGCTTGCAGTCTCAGATTTGAATATGACTCCTGTCCCCTATGACTGTAATCTGGTCTGCAGATGAACTGATGGTTCTGGTAGATTTCAGATCATTTTAGGCAAAGTTGAGTCCAAAGAAATTCTCACACTTGATCCTGACACATTTTCTCACTAAAAAAAATCTTGCTTTCATTTCATGTATTAAGAAAAAGTTGCAACCCATCACATGTCATAGTTTAGTTTTACTCCCTTTCTGACCAAAACAACAGTGAATGCAGCCAAATGTCTGTTTGTGATGTCAGATCCTGGAGCTGCTCCACTCACAGAGAGCGGCGGAGCAAGTCTGCCGGAGCCGCATCCACGGTGGACGGCGATTAATAAACAGAGAAAAACAGAGCAGACTGTCTCTTTCTGGGAGCGTCCAGCAGCAGGGGATGGAGACCCCTTAAAAACATTAAGAATTTCAGGCTCCTTAAAAACATTTAAAAATTCAGATGTTTTCCATTGGATATCCTCCGCCCAGTGGGGACCTGTGAAGCACATAGAATGACATCAGAAAGGGAAAGAAAGACAGAAGGAGGAGAGGGAGGACAAATTCTTCAAGTATGAGAAAACTTCACTGTTCTCCTCCTTCCCTCCTCTTCGTCTTTCTTTCTTTTCTTTCCTTTCTCCTTCTCTCCATCCCCCTCCTCCTGCTGGTCAGTCAGAGAGAGAAAGAGGAAACAGCAGAGAGGCTTCTGGACCACAGGGAGAGGAACTCCTTACATCTCTCAGCAGGTAAGATGCTTATGTTTCCTCTATGATAAAGTCCATTTTGAATATTTATGTATTCAGTTAAATTAAATAAACAATCTTGGACAATCTCACAAGCATTATGCATATTATATCAATCTATAGATGTGGTGTTATTGGTTAATTTGTAAAGAAAACTATTTGAATCAGTTTGATTCTTGCTTATTCCAGTTTTTCTGATTTGTTCACTTAAAAAAACATGTCAAGTTAACTCAGCATTGACTTCTGCAGTTTAAAAATCAGAAACCACCTATGTTACTAGAAATACTATCTTACAGTAAAACAAAAGGAGAATTACAAGTGATTTATCATAACTGTCAAATTAATCAGTTAACTGTGAATCAAGCAAGTCTTATCCAGGGATAGGCTACATACCCTTGAATTATAATCAACTCGTCCATTTTGTTCACAGGAATGACTGAAAATTGCTTTTTTATGTTCCATTTTTACACCTGCAGTCTGTAGAAAATGAATTAAGATTTAATACTGATCCTCTTCATTTCCTGATTGCAAACCTTAATTTTAAAATATGGTACAAAACAATCCAAGAATTTGATATGAAATCCTACAAACCGTCTATAAGAACAAGGACTGTTCTTTTTGATTTGGAGTAGATGAGGTGGGAAATACAACTTCATGTTGGGATTTGTGAGTTTTTTTTATGGTTTTATGTGGTGTTCATGAGTTTGGTCTGTGGCGGTGTTTTTCCTTCTGCTCTGTGATCGATTTCACAGTGGCTGCCTGTCATGACTTCAGAAACGGTGTTACACAAATCTCCGTTGACCATGAGAAGTGACTGATCAAACCGTTGAATTAACCATATTTGGATCAAGGAAACTTTATTAATCACTAAGTAAATTTTTTTTATCTGATTACTTTACTACACCTCATGTTTTTTATTTCTGTATAGATGTGTGTTGAATTTTTTGTGATTCTGTTGTAAAGCTACAAGATCATGAGGCATGATTGTGTATTTATCAAGAGGCAATATGAACCTATACACAGCAGGTTGGATGGATTATTAGATAAGCAGATGGATGGATTGCTAAATATATCTGTTTAACCAATTATTTATATTTTACCTCAAATATTTTGCTTTTCATTTTTAAAAATGAAAAAGATTTTTAGAATGACCTAGTCAAAGTCTAAGACCGATGTTGTGACATGATGGGCTGCTCATGCTTGAAGACTTTTGTTTGTTGCAAAGTAAGAAAAATAGGCAAAAATTTCTCCAGAGATTTAAAAGACTGACTTTTACAACTTTTCCACAAAGCGACATTGGTTTGGACAGCTTTATTCCCTCAAATTACTATTCTCGTTATTTTATTTCTGTTTAATTTTTGAAAGTTTTGAATCTGAAGAATTTCAGTGTGGAAAGAAAGCCAAAGCTTGAAGAAATTAGTCGAGGACAAAGACATTTTTAAAACACTGCAAATAAACAAACTCCTCTAAATAGGCTGTGTCTCAGTTGCATTGTGGGTACTGTAGGAACTTGCCTTTCGAGTTGGGTGGACGTGGCAAGATTGAATACTGTTTTGTTGTACAAGTAACACAAGTACAGAAGTCACTCAAGGTTTATTTACATCAGCTAAAAATAATACTGACTAACGTATAAATGAGACGAAGGTGTCATTTGCTTTGCAAATTAGAAATAAGTTTGCTTAGCTGACAAAATCTTTATCTCTTATGAATACCTTTAGATTATTAAAATTATATCACGTTTATTTTTGGCTCCAGACACCCAAGTGAAGAGAAGAAAAAAAGCATCAACTTACAGAGCGATAAAGTAAAAACAAGGAGCGAGTCAGGAGTTTCGAATGTGTTGCCCTCTTAAACTTAGAGACATAATGGGACAGCTGCCACACGTGATTTCAAGGTAATTATTCACACTGGTGTTTGTAGTGCAGGTTCTACGGCTGGCTGCGATTCAGACTGATATAAATCAAACCACAGATGTTGAGTCTTTGGGTCGGCTTACAATCAATTAACAGTGGAATAGAACAAAAATGTTTAAGATGTACCAAGATGGAGAGTAGTCTCCATAACCTGACATACTGTGTATGAATATTAAATCTTAAACCCAGGATGTGTCGTCTGACATATCCTAGTTTTTCTGCAACATAATTCAAATGACCAATCAGATTTTATTTATAGAACCCTTTACTTACAGCTAAATGCAACACAAAATGTTTTAGAAAGATTAAAAACAAAGAAAGAAACATCCAAGGAGCACAAAAGCTGAAATGAGAATGTAAATAATAATCATTATTGTAAGTTGTAAGGAGCAAAATCATTTAGTTTAATTGATTTAAAGGGCTCTCATCCAAGTCATCTTCAGTGTTTCCACTGCAGTCAGAGGAGTGGTTTTCAAAAACAGAATCCATTCAGTTAACTCCAGCTTTTCAGACTGAAACGAAAGGTCAAAGGTTAGACTAGCTGGACTCTCCTTACAGGCTAAAGTGAGCGGAAAAGCAGTTTTACACACAGCTCTTCCATTGTTGAGGCATAGGGGTGATAACAGCTGCTGGAAATGCCAAGAACAGAAATTTAAGAAGATGGCGAGCACCAGCTCACCTAAAGGTGACAGTCAGAGGGAAATTTAAAGCTTACCTCACTGATTGTGGTAACAGTCCAGCCTGCTGCTGGTTCTGTACTGGTGTGCCTTTGTTTTCTTGGACACTTTAAGACTCCCGATGCCAGGCAGTCACTGTCTGAATTGGAAAATCCTGTCTCTCTATTTCAAAGCTAAATATCATCATGCAGGGATAAAATTGAAATGCAGTCGAAACAATAAAGGCTAAAGCTACAAAGTGAAAATTTAGCTAAAAACTTTGTTCTGAATTTGCGTTAATTTCTCTTAGTGTACCTTCTGTTATAAAATGTGTAATAACTTTCCATAATACAATACAAAGAAAATCTGCCTTAATAGTTAAGATTTTAACTATGTATATGTTGTCTACTAATTTGATTTTATTGCTCCACCAGCAGGAAGAATGACGTTATATTCCTGTGAACTCTCAGCAGCTGCTTTCTCCATTCAAAGCTGCTGCTTTGAACAGTCGACCTGTCAAATGTTAACTAGCTTTGGTTGTTAACCTCACAGGGGAGATCCAAACTGTTAAAAATTTAAAGGTCTGACTCATATATGTGAATGTGATCAGCTACTGTTTTTGTGTTATCGGCCATGTCACAGGAAATTTTATTTGGTGGGATTAACTTGGTTTTCGATTAAAGTAGGTCCCTGAGGAGTTTTGAGTGAAAACAGCTTGCCTGAGGAAAATAGTTTAAAACTGTCCTAAAAGCTATGTTGCTTGCACTAGAAAGTTAACCTTTGAAAGTCTGAAAGATGTCTGAGTGTTTCTGCACTGTAGGCTTGCAACAAGAAGGTCCAGGGTTCGAATCCAAACCTGGAGCCTTTCTGCATGGAGTTTACATGTTCATGTTTGTTTATCAATGGTTTACCACTGGATATCTCCACATTTCAAGTATTTGTATGTTACAAATTCATTACCCTTAGAGTGTGCATGGTTGTCTGTCCTGTGATGGGCATGACACTTCAACAATCGTATCTTGTCCAATACGTGCAAGAGACATACATCCATCCATTATACAAACATTTTAACCCTAAACAAGAGAAGTGAGCACAGCTAATTTTGTGAGAGAGAATGATAAAACATTTGCTCAATTTTACGGTTTTGATCAAATTATTTACTTTAAGGATCTCTCAACATTAATATAACCACATTTTATTGCTGAAATGATCAATTATTATTAAACCATGGCCTTTAGAATACTGAAATACAAAAAAGCTGAGATTACATATTCCACAAAGAAAGGAACCATCAGCAACTGGATAATTTTTATGTTAGCTCATTTTGCAACTGAAAAAAGGAAAACATGTTTCTGAACAATAAATGAATGGAGGCACAAATAAAATATGCAAAATATGATCAGTTATAAATGAGAAGCAATGTTAAAGATATTTTACACACCTCTCCAGGATGTTACACAAAACAAAAACAATGGATAAAGTTACAAAGACGTGTTGACTTTAGAATATATTTTTGAAATTACTTAGAATTTTTGATTACAAGTTTAAATTTGAAGAATTTTCTGATTCAGCTCCTGACATGACTTATTTTTCTTTTTTTGACAACGGTAATCGTCATTTTATTTTGATGTAAAAACACAACTTAAGTCAAATGAAACGGCAGATCAAATTTCTTTGGCAGCTTTTCTCAAATATGAACAAATTTTAAATGTCATCTAGAATGTCATTAAATTTTTCCTTTATCAGTTGTGGATAAGGAACAGCAGGTTTATTATAGTGAAATATATAGACATTAAATGCATTAAAAAATTTAATCAAATGTTTCCAGTCCATAAATGCATAAACTAAGTTTTTTGATGCAACTCAGAAGTTGGGAAGATATTATTTGAATCATAAAACGGGCTAATCTTGTGGCTTGTTTTTTTCCCCCACTGGATAGAAATTAATAAACAGTGAGTCAGACCTATATATGCTTCATCAAAACAATAAAATAAAATCTGTGAATTCAACTCTTGCTATTTTAACCCATGAGGTGTGATAACCCCAAAAATCTGCTTAGTAAGAAAAATATAGGCTCACAAGTCAAAAACTGAGAAATCTATTCTTAATCCCTTTTCTTCACCTGTTTTCATAAGAGAGAAAAAGGCCAATACAGATTTCTAGTTTTACCCAAAGTTTATCAGCTTATAGTACAAATGTTTTTCAGTCTGTTAAGGTTTACACATGCAATTCAGTATAATTTTGGTCATTTTAAGGAGGAGCATTTCATGCATTTTACAATGGAAACTTTGTCATCAAATCTTTTAAATAAAATATGTACATTTACTCAAATAATCAACAGCTGTGGGGAAACATCTGCTCCTTATGCCAGTCGTCTGCTGCATTCTGCATGTGAATAAGCCAGACATAGGATAACTGAATGGGGTTCATTGGCTGACATGCAACTCTAATAGGCCCATAAACAACTAATGATCCCCATTTGTGTTAATTAATGTAATGTCTGCTGAGCTAATATGAAATTTAACGTGATCTTTAATCTGTGTTTCTGGTTCTCTTCCAGGTGGAAAGTTCTCGGAGAGAAGAAGACGATTGACGTCATCACCTATGAAGAGCCCGGCTGAGGCAAAGTGACAGCAGCGGAGAGTTCCCTGTCCTGCAGACAGTAATAGTCTGAAAGAACCTGAAAAAATAAGGTCCAGATCAATCAAAGAGCTTGGTTTTCCTGAACTGTCCCACAGCTTTCCTTTCCCTTTTCCTCCCACTAACCATTGGAATGGATTCCAGTCTGTTCCCAGTAATGCTTCCCCTTTTCCCCTCCCTCATCCTGATTCTTCTGGCTGGGCCAGCCATCCTGACCCCATCAACCTCCAAGGAGCTACAGGTCAGAGGTGAAAGGACACCAAGGGATGCTGACCAGGACGCCATCAAGGTGATTTAAGTTGTTATCACCAACTCTTAATGGCCACAGAACAAAAGCACAGAAGTAATTAAATTAAATTTTTAGGATGGATTGGGCTGCTGGCCAAACCAGCAGCCCTTATATTTGTTCAGTTGTGTGAAATGCATTTATATAGTGGAAAATTCCAATAATAAAATAAGTCTTCTGATAGTTTAACCAGGTGCTGTTTTTACAGGTGGTGATCTCTGAGGGGTGTTCCTCTCAGGGGGATTCATCTGATGTGAGCCAAGGAGGTAATACCAATTCATTTGGCATTAGATATATATTTAACACTATGACAACAGTGCATATAATTGGTTGAAGAACGGATTTTTATTCTTCATCACAATTATCATCACAGTTTCTTTTGCCCCCTCATTTTAACTCATGACAGTTTCCAAATGTTTCTCCTCAGGTAAAGAAATTGATCTGACACCTGGCTCTCCCCTGGTGCTGACCCATAAGATCAAACTGGTTTCATCAGGGTCAGGTTCTGGGTCTTGTGGATGCGATGCAGACTTTTCTTCCTTGCGGGAGCGATTAGAAAGTCTGGAGCGGGAAGTGTCTGACCTTCGAGGGAAGTGTGTAGAAACAGGAGGAAGCTGCTGCACCTCAGAGAGCAAAGGTCAGAAAGGTTGATTTTTTTATTCCCCCCCCCCCGAAATTCAAACTTTAACTTTCAGTCAAATGTTCTGTTTAACAAAAGTGGTATAAAAACTGGATATAAAATAATGTGTTCACAGGTCAAAAGTAATTTATTTCTTAATCTTCTCTTGTTATATTGAGCTATTTTACACAGAACATCTGTTTGTGTTTTTTCTGCTTACCTGTTTGGCTGTAAATTGGCATGACTAAATGCATTTCTCTTGACCATATAATTGTTAAATTTGTAATCAGGGAAACAAACTCGCTTAATGGAAACAAGTCAATTTCGAAAAAACAATTGATAGGTGGTAGGTGGTTTTTTAGGCCTTATTCGAAATTGTTTTGTTTCTCAAAACTGCCATGGAAACACTTTCTTTCCATCACACGAGTCACATAATCAACAACTGGACAAACTCATTTTGTTAAACAAACAAGAAAATATGTTTTAATTTCAATATACTGGCACCCTGTCCAGTGTGAACTCAACCTCTCACCCAGTGGCAGCTGTAGATGGGCTCCAGCCTCCTGCAGGATAGAAGGTTAATAACAATGAATAGTTGGACATATGTTTCTAATTTTAGATGCAGAGTTGTATTTTTTCATAATAGTGTAATACATCACAAACATAAGTGATATTGTTGGAACATCTGAATCTTTGATCCTGGCCTCACATATGAAGTGTATTTTTTATTTGTGAGGCCACCAACAAAGCTTCACCAATTTGGCATTTTGATCCTTCTAGAATACTTTACAGCCTCACGCACAAATTTAAAAAGGCTTAGTAAACAAGTTGTATTTATTTTATGCAGCTATAAAGTTTCACAGTCTCTGGAAAAAAAGAAGTCTGGAATGTAAGTGGAGAGCAATGAAATGCTTATGACGAGGTCTCTTTTAACTTTCCTAATCAACCCAGTCTGAATTTTTTTCTAGCCTAATTAATGCAAGAAAATTTGATTTTGTGTTTGACCTTGTAAACTTGGTTGAGGTCAGTTAAAATACTTAATTCAAATGTTGAAGCTACCAAAATACGTCTGAAAGTAATAACCCTTCCTTGGTAATCTATTATTGTAGATAATTTAGTCATCTAGATTTAAAAACACAGTGATGATTGATCAAAAATGTTTTCTATCCTTTTTTTTTTGTAGAATATTTGTCATCAAGAAGATAAAGTAGACCTTTAAAAAGCTATAGCTTAATTTATGGCCAAATTCTTGCTGAAGCATTTGACTAAGAACATGGTAAACTGCCAGAAATCAAGCTATGAGCTAATACAGTTCAGTTTATTATCCACTTTGCTTGATTTTGTCTTAGAAGGAAAAATTTTAATTGGGTTGTAGTTTAGGTTTGAGTTAGTCTTCAGGAAAGGATTTAAGTAAATGTACTGTGAGGTTATGGAAACACAACTTGATCTGCTGCTGCTGTGTGTGAGTGTGTATGTGTGTTACCCCTCAGTTCTTTGCCCACTGTGATCTCAGTCTCTTCTCACACCAGTGGAGTTTCTCCACCCTGAGTTTCAACAGCAGATACACACAAACCCACATACATAAGCATGCATATACATATTTATATAGTTTTTCATTTGTTCAACTTTATTCAACAAATCTAACAGAGACCTTTGTCTGGGTCTATCTATTTTCTTTAGGTGCTGGCTGCTCCATAAAACCTGAAAAGGAGGAATGTCCCAATGAGTGCAGTGACCAGGGTCGCTGTATTGATGGCAAGTGCATCTGCTTTCCAGGCTACAGCGGGCCGGACTGCAGCGAGTCCGGCTGTCCCGGGAACTGTAAAGACCACGGGAGGTGCGTGAATGGACAGTGTGTGTGTGACCCTGGTTTCTCTGGTCCCGACTGCTCCCAGAAAGCCTGCCCAGACAACTGCAGCAATCTTGGGAGGTGTGTGAACGGCAAGTGTGTATGCAACTCTGGTTCCACAGGCCCGAGTTGTTCTGAAGAATCTTGTCCTAAAAACTGCAACAGAAGAGGACGCTGCGTTAATGGCCAGTGCGTGTGTAACACTGGATTCACAGGTCCAGATTGTTCCAAAAGGGGCTGTCCTGGAAACTGCAACAACAGGGGGCGCTGTGTCAATGGCAAATGCGTTTGTGACTCCGGCTCCACTGGTCCTGACTGCTCTGAGGTCACCTGTCCTGGAAACTGCAACAACAGGGGGCGCTGTGTCGATGGCAAATGCGTTTGTGATTCCGGCTCCACTGGTCCTGACTGCTCTGAGGTCACCTGTCCTGGAAACTGCAACAACAGGGGGCGCTGTGTTAATGGTAAATGTGTCTGTGATGATGGTTTCACTGGCAAGGACTGCCAGGAAAGAGCATGCCCTAATGACTGTAACGACCGTGGGAGATGTGTAGATGGAAAATGTGTCTGTGACAACGGGTTCACCGGTACTGACTGCACTGAGACCACCTGTCCGGGAAACTGCAACAACAGGGGGCGCTGCATTAATGGACAGTGTGTTTGTGACAATGGTTTCACAGGTGCAGACTGCTCTGAAAAGACCTGCCCCGATAACTGCAGCAATCGTGGAACATGTGTTGATGGCCGATGTGTCTGTGAGAGCAGCTTCTCTGGCGATGATTGTTCTGAGTACGCTTGCCCTGAGAACTGCAAAAACAGGGGGCGCTGCATCAATGGACAATGTGTTTGTAATGAGGGATTCACTGGTGAAGACTGCTCTGAAAAAGGTTGCCCCAACAACTGCAACAACCATGGAAGATGCGTGAATGGGAAATGTGTTTGTGATGTCCCATTCACCGGACCGGACTGTTCTATTAGAGGTTGTCCCAATGACTGCAGCAACAAAGGGCGATGCATCAAAGGACAGTGCGTTTGCCGGCGAGGATTTACTGGACCGGACTGCAGCCAGTGCAAAGAGGGCATGACTGGACCAAACTGTAACATTGGTAAGTCAGAGTCACTGTAATCTTTATTTACTAATATAGGTCTTCCTTATTGTCTTTTTACGGAAGACATTAAAGAGTAGGTTTTGTGCGGGAAATCAAGGAATAGTACAAGGTTTCTTCTCCTCAAGGGTACTTTCATTGAAATGACCAGTAAAAAAGAGGGATTTTTCGATGTGAAGTTATGTCCCTAATACTGAGCCAAGTCTTTTTAGATTAGGCAGTTGGTGAAAAAAAGTCTCATTACTACAATTCTTTAAAATACTGTGAACAGGCCCTAGTATGGCTGCACTTTTCTTCTCATGATCAGCCTGATGCCAGGAGACATAGAGCTTCAGCCCAAGGGCAATTAAGGGAAAAGTTAGAACCCTCACCATTAATTTCGCTGAAGGTCTTACAGTCTATCTTTCATCAGATGGTCTTTATGCACATGGCGAGTTACACTCAATGGAAAGACTGTGTATTTACTTGGCACATAACTCATCTTATGTGAATGCATTGAAAGGGATCAAATCCAAATCAAATCACTGACAGGCAAATGTAAATATTTTGTTTACTGCATTCTTTCTGAAATTGCATGTTAATATTCTTTGTGTAAAGACGGAACTAATCAAAAGGTTGAACTTTTTATTCTTTTGTTTCCAAAGTGAGAAACAAAATTTTCCCTCAAAATTTATCTACAGGAAATTTTGAAATTCCTAATTCCTTCTGCTCTAGAATAAAATGATTTGTGTCATTATGAGCCAGGTTACTTTGATCCAATGCAGTTGCAATTTCTTGCTGTTGTTTTCAAGGGATGTTGCCAGGGTGTGCTACATAAGCTCTCATGGAGCCTGTTAAAGCTGCAATCATTCCACTGACGGAACTGTTTCATTAACAGTGGAGCAGAACCAAGACCCACTGCCCATAAAAATGCCTCATACTCCTGTGTAATGGGTGTTTTCATTGCTCAAGTCAGACACAAGACATGAGTGTGTTTCAGTGTGTTATGTGCTTCTCCAAATGTGTGCAAGCATTTACAGGACTTGATGGAGGAATGCCCCACAATCTAGAGTCATCTGGTGGAAAAGCTAAGTGGGTAGCATAAACTTTCCATGTAATTTGTTATTGGAATTTGTGCAAAAATACTTTGATCTCAAAGAAGAGAAAATCAACATGGGAAAGAATATTGAAGAAAAAGCTTATATTTTAAGACCTACCTATACACTGACCAAGATAAAGTTTCACATTTACACAAAAAATGTCCAGGCTGTCACTCTTGTTTTTAGGTATTTGAGTGTAATGTAGTGTTCAAATGTAATCCTAACTAATATGTAAATACATAAGCATATTTACTAAATAACAAGACAAGTAGATGGAGTTTAGCGAAACATGCAGTAGAGCGTTTTGAAAGATTAGTTGCAGGTTTGGTTTAAATCAGCAACCAGGTGGCAAAAACATTTATAAATGGTGTAAAAATGCAAAAAGAACAAAAGGAAACAAAATACTTAATAAAGAGTTAATAAACTACTGAAAACTGCATTTAAATTCCAACATACTGTTGATTAGATGATGAAACGTTTCAGACTATGGGGCTAGTCACAACCAGAGAATAAATGGCTGTCATTTTCTGGCAGACATTCACGTTTGCATGATCTGATCTCAAAGAAAAAACAATTTCCTGCCTTTGAAAGTTTCATGGTTGTTGAGCTGCATAAGCAAGGTCCTTGTACAAAGCTCAATTGGTGCCATGGTTAGATGCATTCAAAATTATACATTTTTAAAAATGTTTCTGAGAGAAATTCAAGTGTGGATCTCAGAGTTTTACTTGTGCTGAGCAGAAGAAGGCTTAAAATGGGTTCGTATGAAGAGAAAGGCAGATTTTAAGCCTAAACTAAGTCCCCTTGTTATGCTGATTGCAGTCTAATAACTATAGAGTGGTATCTGTGAAAGAAAGGCTTAAAGAGCAAAAAACCCTTTCAAAATCCCAAGCAATGTCCAAGGCTTGGTCCTCCCTCCAAAAAAGTTTTATTCTCCGACAAAGAAAATAAGTAGGCTGTCCTGAATGGTTCCAATAAAACTGGCATGACAAAAAGATCTTGCTGGAGATATTTATCTTATGCAGCACAGTGAATAGGGTTCTGGAGATCTTCACCATATAAAAACAATAGCTCTCCAGGTTGTGACTACATCTTATTATGTGGAGATTTTGCATCAGGCTTCCCTGTTTGACGGAGGGCGTCATCTGTATGACAATGACTGCGTCTTTCAATAAGACAGTATTGCAGTTAATAATCCCTTCTTCTTGTTTTGGACAATATTGAACATTAGTGGTTCTTGCCTGGATGTTTCCATGGGTGAGCAGCTCTTTCTGTTTTTCACCACCGTCCCTAAAGACATAGAGAGGCTTATTAGATCACATCCACTTTTTTACACAATTCTAACTGTAGACGACAATCTTGTTCACATACACAGCTGACAAATAAGTTATAAATCTATTTTTCTTTCTTTATTGAGTGGATGTTCAACAGTTCCAAATCAATTTTGTAATTTTTTTGAGGATTTCAGTTCCAGACATTAGTCTTCATCACATGGAGAGTCAGTCCCACCAACCCTCTGGAAACACATGAAGCATTTCTAACCAAGTCTTTGAAAATGGATAACGAGAGCAGTGGGGCCACTCACAACCAAATCCTAGTTCATAAGTTTTTTTCATTTGTTTTTGGATTTTTATTAGGAATATAAA
The DNA here is from genome assembly GCA_903066815.1 of Brachyrhaphis roseni. NCBI lineage: Eukaryota > Metazoa > Chordata > Actinopteri > Cyprinodontiformes > Poeciliidae > Brachyrhaphis > Brachyrhaphis roseni. Next base: position 48,246 of record CAEFZY010066325.1, read on the forward strand.
AAGTTAGACTAGAGAAATTCTGGATGTTATTAGTTTGTGAAAATGTCACACTTTTTATTGATTCACTCTTGATTGAACCCTTTTAGAACGTCAGAATTATTTCATATGTTCACTCAAAAATATTTACATATGCATTTCATTCATTCAATATTTACCAAAACAGGAAGAGACAATATATAGATTGATGTCTGTTTTCCAACTTGTTTTCCTGCAGAAACCTAGTGTGGATGTACATCTAGTTGCTTTTTAACCAGAACTTCACATATTTAAAGTAATGAAGACACTGTAGAACGATTTAAAAAAACTGCTTTCAGATTTCAGTGCAATGCTTTTGTGATGTTCATGTTGGATTTGGATAATTGCTTGCGGGAATATTACGTCATACTCTCAGAGAGTGGTGAGTTTTCAGTTCTTTTTTACGAGGGCCTTGCTGCAGTAAAACAAGTCTGTGAATTATTATCTCAGTAAGCCATCATTTTGGTCAGTTGTTCATCAGTGGGGGGCTCCACAGTTTGGAGATCCTAAACTTTTAGAATGCACTAAAGTTGTGAAAGGAACTAAATTAGTGCAATAAACAGCTGGTGGGACTTTGGGTGGAGTTATTCTTCACAGATGTTGAATCTGTCCTCTGTGGGTGTGGAGATCTGAGGAATTTATGGAAATATAAGCAAAATAAATAGCCAGCATGACAGTGATGCACTCTTGATTTCTAAGAAAAGGTTACTGGTATTATGTCTCTGCTGGATCTGTTGGGTCTGCCTCTTAACAATGTGAAACATTTCTCCATATAAGGGAGTATCTGCAACTCCAAAAGTTTCCGACTCGCTGTGGAAGAGGAAGCAGAGTTTTTATCAGCTGATCAGCAGCTCCAGGGCTTCTCAGCTTGACAAATACATTTTACATTTGATTTGCAGTCTGCGACTCCTCTCATTCTGAGTAGTAAACTTACATGTGCAATTTGGAGGTGTGTGCATTCCTCTCTGTAAAGAAGCCTGGTTGTGGCACTACGCTTATAGGTATGGAGATAAAGGATTGTTTATTTCCACTTTTTGCCAATATTCACCTCCAGGAGTGTTGCAATAATTATTTGGGTTCTACCAACTCAATGTTGGCATCAGGAGGTTGCAGCTTTGGGATGAAGTTAACATTGCTAGTTCATCCATTATTCTGGTATATAAGTCCTGTGTAATGGGATACAGTCTATATTTTTTGCCTCAGCCTCATAACTGGAGATGTTTATTGCACACCTGATTATTCATTTTTTACATTTGCTCTATTCTGGGTTTGGATTCGACCAACTCCTGGTAAAAGTATCTGTGTATTTCCAGTTTTATTTAAAACAAAGACTGAATGTCAGCCACATGATCCAAAATCAGGCCCTGGTGAGTTTTAAATCATAACCCTGGATATGACTCTTAATGACAAAACCAGCCTGTATCATCTGAACTGTAAACCTTTCAAACAGATGAGATTTGATTGTGTTTTGTATTCAATGTGCAGAGAAGCAGATGTCTTAGGATTTAGTTGAAGATTAATGCAAATTCATACATTTACTGACACATGTTCGGTAAAGATAGACATCTAAGTTAATTTTTAGAAGAGACTAATTAATGTCTAAAATAGGTCAGTTTTTTCCATGTAAACCTCTCTGTGCGGTTTACAGAGGGAATATGTTTCCTGGTTCTCCTTTACTGCTGTTTAAAACAATACTCTGCTTTTCACTTGATTACAAAACAAGTCCTGAGGAAAAAAAAGGTTCATCTAATGCTTAAACAGAATATATTTTTTTGATGATTAAAGTACAATTACAGTTGTGATATCTGATTTTATAACTTTACTGGTTATATAAGGAAGAATACACACTATAAAGAAACAGAATCTTGGACCCAGAACTGCTGTCTGTGTTAAAGAAAAGTATAAAGTTAAAGGACGGAGAAGAGGAATATTAAGCTGTTGGCAGCAGCAATTTAGATGATGCCACCCTCCAGGGAGGCATCACGACTAAAGAGAACGCCAGACCAGATGTAGCTTCTAGTAGACTAAACAAAAATGGAGAGAAAGCAACAAGTTAAAAAGTTGAAATGATAGCAAATAATGCAAGCAGTGGAGATACTGAAACTTTAGTATGTTTCCTTTTTGTTGCAGTGTTTGGGTTTTAATCAGCAGTGTAGAAAAGAAGGTCTCCATGTTAAACTGATTGTTCACCAGTTTTTATTTCCATTTTTGCTTCTCCCTCATGCTTTGTCATTTTGTACCAGTAAAATTAGTAATTTTTTGCCAATGCTATCAACTGGTGCTAGTCATTTCACTTGGTTGACTACTATTGTGAAGTATAGTGAAGAAGAATGATTAAAAAAAGCTGACATCCAATATAATTATAATTTTTTTTTACTAGTTTGCATTACTCCCATAGATTGTTGTTCGGATCCCATCTATGGCAGTCAGTCCTTACTTTATTTCATTTCCTGTATGTCAAAGTAGGAAATGTCTGCAAGACATTGACCAATAGAGAGTAAGATGGAAAGAGAGTTAAGGTAAGTACGAAACTACTACAGTTGATAAAGTACTAAGTGGTGAATTAGCTAAATGACCAGCACCCTAAATAGGACACATTATGATAAGCAAAGTGGCACAAGAAAACAAAATAATTGATTCCTGAACTAAATCAATGGGAATACCTAATTTAGCTAAGTCCTGCTTTTGAATCCTTTTTATTTGGAGCTACAGAGGAAAGAATATCCACTGCTCTGAACAAGTTATTGTTGTTTTCTCTTTAAGCCATGGCGGGTGTGTCTCAGCTGGGTGTTCAGGACATCACAGATTCTTCTGCCACTTTGATTTGGACTCAACCTGCTGTTCAGTATGAGACTTATCATATCACGTTTACCAGCCAGGTAAGTTCTTAACCTATTTTTACATCTCTCTCTGTCTGTCTATGATCCAAAAGTGTGTTTGGTGCATAATCCTTCAATTTTTATAAGAAATTCACAGAATTACTCCATCAGTTCTCATACTCATTCCTTTGACTAAGCATGCCTTACAAAAAAAAATTGTTAAAAACAAAAACCTAAAAGCTGTATACCACTGAATAACATTACAGTTTCTTTCCCTATATTTAACATTCTTGTATCATTCTTAGAAATAATTCAGAATTATTAGATTAGAGCGTAATCAAAGATTATTTTTTCTTTTTAATCTGATGTCTCTTTAGGATCCTTCAGGGAAAAGAAAAACTGAAGTAATCTGAAAATTGAGAGATGAAATTAATAATGGTAATAATAGAAAAACCTTTGGATTCACAATAGAAGTTGCAGAATGTTTTTACTGTGAAGAGTTAGTATGGGAAGAAGAGAGCCTGGTCTTGTTTTTGTCTTTCGTCGCTGCATCAAACTTATGTTGGCTTTTTGTTTAAGCCAACAGCGGACTGGTCGTTTTCCAGGAGGAATAGCTCAGCAGTCAGAACACCTGTTTCCAAATACTAGCACCTCATTTATCTATAGAACACATGCTGCATTTCCTGAGCGATTCTTCTCTAACCGGATTTTAGGACATTTCCCTTCACTCAGAGGAGCTGTCTACGATTCAGCATGCTGAAAGGGTGTCTTTAGTGATAAAGCTGGCAGCTTAAACAACATTAAGCCATCTGCTGCTCTGGTTGTAACGGGAAACATAAAAATAAACATAGCAACAGAATCTGAAGGAAGCAGCTCAGTCTGTTGCTGAAGTTCACTAAGGAGACAAATCACAGACTGCTCCTCTTTTTCCCTTTCAAGGGTTATTGCTGTATTGCTCTCATAGCCAGAACAGTAGCATTTCTACATGCTTTGTTTAGCTAGAACTGATTAAATATGTAATCATTGTGACAAATGCTGTTTATTGTATATGTGGTAAACAAAATATGTGAATACAACTTGCTTAATTCAAAACAAACAACAAAAACATTATATTTAGAGTGTAATTTTGACTTTCAACATGTAATGATTGGAGTATTTCAGAAATTAGTGGTCCACTGAGATTTTATAGCAGGACTATCTCTATTTCAGTTTTACAGAAAAAGGTTGAGTCAGAAAAAAGCATCCACAAAGCAGAATTTATGTGGATGAAAATGATAAACTGATGTCAGAGGGGAATGGGAATGCTGGTTCGCTATGAAAGAGAGGCAAGAGTAGCTCAAATAACACTTCTTAACCTCACTTTTCTAAATTATGTAAATTTAAAACTGTCACCAAGATGAAAGGGAAGCTACTCACTGTTTTAGATTACTGCACAAAGTCTGGACATTTTACCACCACACGGCACGTTATTTCCTTTGAACATTTTTTTCCCATGCAAACCGTGTCATAATGTATGGTGATTATTTTCAAGAGGCCAGTGTTTGATCCAGCACTGACTTTATGGAGGACTTTAAGGCTCCAAGTAGGTTTGGAAAAAAAACAACCCATAGAATATCTGGATGGTTGGATGGATACAACCTTCTGTTATTAACTTTAAATATAGTTAAGCCTAAAATTATTCATACCCCTGGTAGATTTTGATTTAAAATTATTTCCAATCAACAGACATTTTATTCTATATAAATAACATGTAATATAAAAGGAGTATCAACTTAAAAAGTATATAATTTTTATTGAAATTTTTATTGAACATTTTGAGGGCCCTCGAAGCCTTCAGTCATTAGTATCTTGACAGGAAGGGCAAAGAGGGAGAGGGGATGATATGCAAAAAATGACTGGAAGTTGGGAATCAAACTTTGCATAGCTGTTATACATAAATCTGTCATTTTTTTGTCATCTATGGTATAAAAATGTGGTCATTATTAGCCAGGTTCTAGTGTCCTGGGACTAAGTCTAAGTGTTTAAACTATTAGTCACTGACTGCCCTTTTTTGCTTTCATCACCTCTAAGTTGATCCTAAAATTATCATTCAAGACAGGAGGACGAGAACTCTGAACTCAGAGGTTACGTCCAGAACAATTTAGTCAAAAACAAGAGTAATGAATGACGTGAACTGCTCCAGAGAAAAAAAAATAATAATAATGCAGATGTGAGATGCTTGTTGTTATGGAAATATGCAAACACTGTCAAAAACAAGGTGGCTGCCAGAGAGATGACATCACAGCCGAGGCACAGCTGTGACACAGGACAGGACCCACGGATAGAAAGAAGTAGAAAGAGAATATTCTTCAACCCGTCGGCGTTTACAGATAAATGTCGAGGAAAAATTCAGCTTCAGTCTGGAAGCTCTCTGCAGACACATACAAACAACAGATTAGCTTTTAGAAACATGAGAAATTGTGTTTACTGTTTTTCTGTGTCCTGGTTACAGCATTAACCTTCCTTTGTTTTATTTTACTTATCAGACCTCAATGCAAACAGCAACAGACTGACGTCACAGTATAGTTTTTGTTTTATTTTTAAGGTTTTATTGGCTTTAGAGACCTTTATTTGAGAGTGGTCAGACAGGTCATCAGAAAGGTCATTAGGCCAGAACTCGAACCTGTGGCAGCCGCATCGAGGACTAAGATCTCCACTCATGTTTGTTCTTTACCCCTGTGTCACCACAGCACTCTATAGTTTTTTTTTTTTTTGATTATTTAAAGGTTTTCCTGGGGAGGGGACTATTATAGAAACATTAATGTAGACTTTCTTAGGCCAGAAGGCTTCTGTTTCTCCAAGTAAATAATCTGGTGAACTTAAAGAGCAATGCAATATATGCTCCATTTTCTGCAAATGCGTTGCACATGTTTCACTTGCAGTGGCTGCTTCACACCTACATATATTTATGTGACAGATTGCGCTAAGTCCATGAATTTACAAGCCAAGAGTAACTGATGCAAGTAGTTTCCACCTAATTTTACACCAACCACAGACACAACAGGTGGAAAAACAGCTAAAGAGATGAAGAGGTAGATCTGTTTTCCCTTTTTGCATTTCATAAACATCTCCTGTCTTTCCGACTGCAGAGTTACATACTTGCGCTGTGATTTATATAATTACATGGAACTATAGCTGATCTCCCTCCAAATGCATGCATAACACTACTGAAGACACTAATCAGTTCAATATCTTTTATGCATCACAAAAATATTAAAGTCCCATACATACACAAAACATTTATCTTTTTCATTTGTCAACATCTGCTCAGTTTTTCACTTAAAATATAGACACTTTACTGTGTTGGTTACAAAGTAAGGCAGTGTTGTTGCAGTATCATGACCTTAAAATTAATCAAACCTTTTATATCCTATCAAATGTAATGAGCAGGATTACATTTTATTGTAATTTCTGGAATAAATATTGTGAGAAAATCCACTCAAAAGTTAAAGCTGGACTGGAAATCAATATGTTTTAGGGTCAAGAAATAAATATTCTTTAAAGTTTCCAATATAAGTGTAGAAAAACATTTCTACACAGACAACAGTGCGGCATAAAATTTATTATTATTATTATTATATTTAATGTAGCGTTGTTTTATTCACTTATCTTTTGAAAATCAAAAAAATTCTTAAACTATCATTGCTTCCTGGAAGATATTTTGAAGTTGTTCCTCGATGTAGTGCAACAGCCAGCCATAAAAAAAAAAAAAGTCTCATCTTCCATGTCTGATCTCATCTTGTTTTTGGGTGTAACCACCACATTCCCCTTCAAAATCTTCTCGGAGGGAGTTTTTTAGATAGGCCTTCTGAGCCTAATTTGTATCAGCTGTAACTGTTAGCTGTTTTTAAATTTTACTAGTTTCCTCTTTAGGGTAACAATGCGTTTTTTGTTGCAAACCCATAGACAGTTCAATAGTGAGACACTGCAGAACGATTCAGAAACTCCTGCTCATTTAGGGTGAAATGCCATTTTTGCCATTAATTTGGCTTAGATGTATGGAATAACCAATGAATAATAACTTCCAATCCTTTCAAGTAATCAAAAAATATCTATTCATGTAATGAACAGCCATCAGCTTCCTCAGGGGAACAAGGTAATGCAAAAGGAAAGGAATAGTTACAATTTGGTTTTCTGAATAAAATAAAGTTAATTTGAATCAAATTACAGGCTAAATTTAAAGTTTTATGTGGATGAATCACAAAAAGCTAAATTTAGTAAAAACGGATCATGAGTCTTGCAGTAGAAGCAGGTCATTCAGTTTTATTTAACTACAGTTAACTCAGTGCCAGTTTCCATTGGTGGTCATCAGTGGAACATTTTATAGGAATGCTTTTTATTTTCAAAGACCCTAAAATGATACCAAAAGTGGGAAAACTGCTTTAAGTTTGAGCAGAAGAAGATGCAAGCATCATCAGTAAATTTAAATTAAAAATATATATATTTCTACCACTGAGCAAACTATATCTTACAACGTAGTGTGAATTGCAGTAATGCAAAAGCATTCAAACAAAGAAAAAGCCTGACTTTAGGCCATCAGCTTGATTTTCCAGCGTTAATATGGAGTTTCTCTGTGACTGAGCCAACACTTTAACACCACAGGGCTGATTCTGTTTTAATGCATGTCTTGATTTTATTAGAAGCCTCAATTTAAATGATGTCACCCTCATTATTATGGAAATTTATGGAATTGCTTTGACACGAGGACACTGATCTGGGCAACCAGCATGGTGGCCAACCTAACAACCAGATGGTGATCATTTAGAGTGCAGCTCGGTATCCATTCATTAGAAAGCCATTTGCGCTCAGCTGAGCAACTATTTAATATTGCAGCTTCGTGGAATTCATGGAAAGTGTTACGGTTTTGAGATGCAAGAACAGATCATCATCTTTTCACATCACTGCTTAAAGATTTTTGAAAGAGATGTTTGAAAACATGTAATGTCCAACTTCAACTCAAGAGGAAAAGCGTGAGTCATGGATGTTTTAAGCTCAACATATCAGACATCATCGATAAGCTGCCACTGCTACATACTCCTCTGTCTTACGCAGCTCCTAGATATGCTGGCTGTGTAATAATAAAACACCAGGGTCTCCCTGAGGAGGTTTTCTGCTTAATCTTCATGGATCTCTTGCGGATTTCTAGGAAACTCTCATGCTCAGTCATGTTTAATGGGGAGTGGTCTGCTCAAACAAAAAAGTGTCTGTTTAAAACATCGTGGAAAGATTAACACATGCCTAATAAAACAAAACAAACCCCTAAAAATATGAACATTGTTTCCTGCATAGCCCTAGATAGCCTTGCAACAAAGTGTGTACAATCTGACTTCTTGATCAGCACCTCATTAGTAATAATAATAATAACTGTAAAGTACACCAATAATTTAAGGTCATTAAACTTCTAAGAGGTAGATTCAAACAAGGGGATATCTGTGGTTTTTACTTACTCCATTCTCTCTTTGTCTTGATCGTACAGAAAGAAAATGATCAGCAGATCACTGTACAGGTGGATGGAAGTCTGACCACCTTCACTCAAACGGGCCTGGCAGCCGGTCAGGAGTACATCGTCACCATCGTCGGAGAGATTAATGGCAGAAGGGGAGTTGAGAGCACAGCTGATTTTTTGACCCGTAAGATTCCTGCTGTTTGTTTGCAATTTATTAAGGATGTCAACCACTTTGTGACCCCAACTTTAAACTTTTTCTTAATTCTTTTAAACTATATTTTGGACATGTTTCAGGTTGATGTCACCATTTGTTTTATAGTTCCACTCAATGAAAATAAGCAATTGTGTCACAAAGTGGAATTTGAAATAAAACACATTTTACTGTAATTTTTGATGCAAAATGTCCTATGTTTTGCAAATGTCCCATCTGCAAAACATGGCGTTTTGAGCATAAATATTACAGCAATAATTTGACAAGTTAGAAACTATAACTTGTGTCTTTATCTTTTCCTTCAACATCTTCAGTTATCTCTGGTCCAACGAACCTCCAAGTTGTTAAGACCACCTCCACTTCAGCAGTAGTCCAATGGGAGGAGTCGCAGGCAGACATTGACAGGTACCGTTTGACCATCACACCCAAAGACGGAGCAGGGAGATCTCAGGAAATGACCATAGAAGCTGGCCAAAACTCTGCCCATATTCAGCAGCTGGAGGCAGGGCGTTTGTACGACGTCTTATTGGTGGCGGAGAAGGGAGTGGTCCGTAGCCAGCCAGCAACTACCCAGGTAGTTCCCGGTGAGTAAAAAAACTTACTGGGTTAAAGACCGCAAAAGGCATCTGGTCAAAGTGTTCTCCTTAACCAATGTACAAACTGCCAATAACTTCAAATATCCAAGTAAAATATTTGTTTCCTAAGGCAAGTGAAGACAGCTGTGGTGTTGAGAAATGAACCTATATGTGTTCAGACACCTCATCATTCCAAGCATCACAGCATATAAAACATATTACAGGAAAGTCTGTAAAAGTTAATAGAGCAATGCCCTAACCTCTCCATCTGTTCCTGAGCTCAGTGTGGATATTTTCTTCCCACCAGAGGAACAAACGCCAAGTCTGTCCAGGGAAAACATTGTTTATGTGTTAATTTTCTCTTTGCAGGTTCTTCGTCAACATGCCTTCATTTCTTGTTTGTGTAAAACTGGCAAACATCTTGCATATTTCTTAAATATGTCTTTAAAATTTTATAATTTCTACTAAAACATGCTTTTCTTCCTTTATTAGATATGACATCTTCTGGATTACTGCAACATATGATGACCTTAACACTTAATCCAAATGATCACTGCTCTCACATCTTTAGGCACCACTTTCCCAAGGGCTACCATTGAGGACTTGACCATGCAGGTTACTCAAGCACCAGGACAAGACCTTGGCAGCAAAAGCAGAGACTCCTCATCTTTTGTGAGTGCCAGAACTAGACCTCTGGTGAGAAAAGTGGTAGCAAGAAATGATACCAGACCCAAAACTAGAAGACCTATGGTGACAAAGCCAGGGCTTTTCCGTCCCAATGCAACCAGAGTTTTGCCTGGAGGAAGACGTTTTTTACCTGATTTTAAACACAAAAACCCAGTGGTGTTGAAAAAAGGTGAATCAAAAGAAATTGATGAAACTAAAGCAAATGTTCAGATCATCCGGGAGTCTGTGGCAGACCAGAGTGAAGAGACATTAAGATCTGAGAGGAGTGGTAACCAAAGTCCAGCTGTAATCCCTGGGAATAACTTTGAACCTTCGCCGCCCCCGTCTGAACCAAATAGGGAAAGTAGCTCAGAGGAACTGTTCTACACTGGCTCAAAAGGACAACCAGATGCTGACATGGCTAAGGCTGAAAATGATACTTATTCAGTGTCTTCCAAGCCAACTGGGAATACTCAAAGCCAGGAGAAGAAATGTGTGAATAGAATTAAGGTAACTCACTTCAGATTGCCTTTACAGAACAGAGGCAATGGGTGTGGAGAGGATGGTATAGGTTTGAGAGAAAGTGCTTTAAGTTCTAGTAAAGAGGAAACACCTCCTAATCAAGAGAAGGGCCTTGATTTGCCACAAGACCCCTTACACAAACTAATAACTGAAACTTTTGATGATCTTAATATCACAACAATTTCAGTTCACTTAGCAAGACCTCTAAACCTTTCAGCTGATGCAGAAATGGTAAGGAAACAGATTTTAAAGGGGTTTCCTTCACGCTTAACAACTTCATCATTAACTGCAAAATCATCCTACTTATCACCCACCAAGACATCATCACCTGATGCAAAGCCACTTTCCTCACCAACAGATTTAACGTCATCATCACACCTGTCATTACTATCACCGTCCTCAAAAAAATCATCTGTGTCACTCCCCTCACCATCACCCCCCTCAACCACCATGGATGCTTTAGGTTTAAATGGAAGCAATGAATTGGATTCTACTTCCGACTCTGCACCTACTGAGGATAGTGAACTGCCAAGTTCAGAAGAAAGTGAAAGTTCCCCTTTCCACCATGGTGATCCAAAACGAGGGTCCATACGTCGCCTTTACCCCAACTTTGACTTGCTTCGAAACAAAAGCCATCAAAACGTGAAAGTTCCCATCCATTCTCCTACTCATTTGAGGCACACCTTAATAAAAGAAAAAAACAATGTATCATCTTCACCATCTTTATCTGCTTCAAGAAAAACACACTCAATGGAAAGAAATCGTCCTGTGAAAGATGGAAACAGAGAGCAAGATGGAATATCCAGAAATGTAACCTCTGGGGTGGGAGAAAGACAGAAAAAGATGTTGACAGAACGTAGACATTTCCCTGTCCGTCACCACCCTCTGAAGGGTATATACCCACGTCGGATGCTTTCAAATTTTCAGAACAGAACCCGACCAATATCAAAGATTTTGACTCAACCCTCCCAATCTATAAATCCTGATGCAGATACCTTGAAACAACAAATGCTTCCCACTGAATTGTTAAAAAATTCCACATCTCATTCTAGAGAATCTGTACCATCTGATCCTATGCCTATAACTCAAGGAAAAGGAGGAGTTGGGATAAGTTTCCCCAAAACCAGCATCTCAAATGAGTTCACTCACACCAAAAGGGAAAGGGTTGCACCTTCCTCCCTTCAGCCAAATCTTCGCCACCCATACCAACATGGTGAATCTGTGCGGAATAAAACATTCATGAACTTGAGACGTCGCCAAAATCCTATCAGAGGTCCAATACGCAGACCTTTCTTAGGGAAAAAGCTAAATGGAGGCCCTCTTACTTCTGGGGTCAAAACTAATGAACTGGGAAAAGACAGTACCAGTGAGAATCCTGAATCACAATCAGAAAACCTAAATACTCAGAGGCTTACCCATGGCCTCCAAAGTAATCAACCACATGAACAAGTAAATGGCATATTAAGACAAAATGTCCTTACGCATGAACAGAAAACCAGTGCTGACAAACAAACAGAGGAGTCAGATAATGGAGATGATGTCCTGATCAAACTGGAAGCACCAATAGATTCTAACATCAAAGAGAGACATGATACTGACAGGGACATTGGTGCCACAAATCAAAGTAGTATGTCTGTCAAACCTGATTTTAAGCCCTCAAGAGTAGTCGCACTTCCAAAGAGACAACCCACATCCAGAATTGTTATAGGTGAGCATCATGGTTCCCACAGTATTGATGGAATACAAACGAAAGAGTTTCCAAAAACAAATTCCAGTGTAAACACTGTTTTTGACACTGAAACTGAAGGGACAAAGGGTCTTGCTTCTGAGGTTTCTTCTTCTGGGGACGAAAGAGAACCCCTGAACTTTGTGGATGTGACAAACCAGACTTCTGATGGATTCACAGTGATGTGGGATTCGCCTGAAGGGAAGTACAAAAACTTTGTTATAAGTAGAACAGAGGCTGATGAAGATGAAAGCCGAAAACAGAAGCAAAATAAACAAGAAGAAGATAAAGATCAAGACAACAAAGAATTCTCATCAGAAAATGGAGGTGATGAGGAAAATAACAAAGTACCTAAAGATTTTCAAGTCCCAGTTACCCAAAAAGGTGCAGTGGACAGACCAACAGAGAGGGATAAAACCTTCATTCAAGTGCTGCCTGGTTCTGCTCGCTTCCACCAGTTTGAACATCTACCTCCTCAGACGGAGTACACCATAACCTTGCTTGGAAAAGGTTCCGGCATTCTATCCAGACTGCACAAGCTTGTCATCAGTACAGGTACTAACAATGGTGACGGGTAGAAGAACCACATCACTGTTATTATTGTCAAGTCTTGATCCAAAGAGTCACTCTTGCTCTTATAATCTAGAACCTTCCATGAATTTCAACCTATTAAATGTTATTTGTGTCATGTCTTCACAGTGTATCACGTCAATTGTCACTTTGCTTGACCACCACTGGATATATATGCTTGCAATCAAATGCTCCCTACATTTCTGTTTCATAAGTGTATTGTACTCTTGTAAACTGTGTCTGGTTTGCCGTCCTGTGTCCGTCATGTGAACATATGTTCACTCTTACATAACCAGTTTTCTTGTTCCTATTATTTTTGAACACATTGGTGTTAAATAGTCTCTTTAATGTTTTGTGTAAGTGTTTCTGTTGTACACTAATTTTCCAGCTTCCATGAATATGTGAGATACGCATATTCATAAATGACTACAGCATAATCACTACCCATCTTACAATAAAATCTGAGTTATTTGATCTCCACCTTCAGAAGTCATTGCTATAAATTATCATTTAACACCCCAGAAATTGCAAGATTGATTTTTTTTTTCTCAAACTACAAATTCTCAAATATTAACTTTTTGATGATCAGTATTAAATATTTATGATTATCTTTGAAACAATTGATAACACATAGATCAGAAATATCTATTTAAATGACACCAAATACCTGACAGCAAACATTTTATTTTGCTTTAAAAGCAAATTCAATGCTTTCAATGTAATTTCTATATTGATCTAGTTTTCATAACGGTTTAATAAAAGTGTAAATCTA
>CAEFZY010066329.1:0-19238 GCA_903066815.1 Brachyrhaphis roseni
ATGCGTGGGTTTCCTCCGGGTACTCCGGTTTCCTCCCACATTTCTAAAACATGACTATCACGTAAGTATCTCTCTCTAAACTCTGCTTAGGTGTGAGTGCATAGTGGTTTGGGATGAATGGATAGGTTTTTATGATTATTAATGTTAATTGTAATAAAATTCAGTTGCTTTGACTCATAGAGGGAAACTCCTCCCACAGACCTCTGCAGCTCCTCCCTGGTTACCATGGTTTCCTTCTCTTATCAATGCTGTCCCATCAGTCTAAGTGGACCTCCACCTCCTGGCAGGTCTGCAGCTGCTCCACCCTCTCTCCATGTTCAGATGATGGATTGATCAGAGATTTGTTCAGATCAGCATGTTGTTCTAGATCCTCACCCTGATTGAAATTTCTCCCTGGTCTGTTGGTCTCCATGTTGCTGCTTGTTCTCTAACGTTCTCTAACAAACGTCTGAGGCCAGAAACACAACAGCTGGATTCTGTTGTTTTTCTGGCACAACAGAATCCAGCAGTTTTGGATTCTGTTGGCTTTAACCCATGTTCTCCTGCTGGATTACTGGGTTAAAGCTGCTGGACTGCCTTATCTAGAGCTTCTGGCTACAACATGAGGTCTGCTGCTCTGTTCCTGATGATGCTCTGCTGCTCCGTCGCCAAAGGCCGAGCGGAGGTCTCTGTTCCTGCAGACGACGGCACCAGGGCCGAAGCAGGCCCCCCAGGGACCTGAGCGTCCTCTGGGAAGAGGTGCAGGGCCTGAAGCAGCTGGTCCTCAGTCTGAAGGGGGAGCAAATGGAGCAACAACAACAACTCTGGACTGTGGAGAGTCGGCTGAGGGATGGAGAGATGGAGGCAGAGCTGTACTCTATCGATCTTCATGTCAATCTATGTCACATGCACATGTAGTTCTGGTGTAAAGTGCTTTGAATGGTCAAAATAACTAAAAACGTGGAAGATAAATTTAGTTTTTAACGAAACGCCCCCGTTCCTTGGTGATGTTGAGTTCTATTTTCAGAAACTAGTCTTGTGCTCTAGTCATGAGTGATTTTGAAGCATGACAAAGGCATAAAAAAATTAAATACGAATAAATTTTCCGTTTCCAAACTCAGTCAGTGCAATAGTGGGGGGTGGCAGTGCTCTGGAAACTCCTGCCCAGCCAGATGTCTCATTGAAGGACAGTTTGTGACAGCGTGTGACGGCAAGCAATTTGCACTTCCTGGTAAATGCACATACATGGCATCACAGGTAAGGCTGATTCCTGACTCTCCTCATTTGTCAGTGTTGTTGGCTGAACTCACAACAAATCTCTGACTCTCCTGCAGGGCCCTAACTGGTCAATTAGAGTTGAGTTTTCTGCAACAGAAGCATCTTTGAAAACTGTACATGTACAGCTTTTCCAGGTATTGACTCTGGGAAGCAACTTTTTGGAAAGATGCTTAAGGAAAATTCAATGTTCAGTTGTAAAGAATCCTTAAATATACATGTGTCTTTCAATTTTTAGGAAATGTATACATTCACTCTAAGCAAGGTAAAAGTAGGAGAACGAGAGATTACTGAACTCTACCAGTCTGGTAAGACAAATGCAAACGAACCTGGTCATCCAATACAATCACCTTATCCAGCGATAACATTACCTGCTAATCTGTGTCACCTCCCAGATCAAGTCCTCATTTTCTGGAAGTCCTCGATGTATGTAGAAGTTTATACGCCATTTGTTCTGAAGCTCCAAGTCCAGGTGTTCCCTGAAATCCAGCTGTACATCACTCCACCAACACTGCTTACTGGTCTGATCTCAGGTTGGGTGCAAACACACTCAGTTCTCTCACCAGCTAATGCTTATAATGCATTAAAAAAAAACAAAAAAAATCCTGAGGCATGTTAATGTGTTTTTGCCATTCTTTGAGGTCTTTGCGGCAACAGAAACAACGACACCACAGATGACTTCAACACCAGCAGCGGAATCGTTGAGAGCTCTGCCAAGCTTTTCGCTCTGTCCTGGAGTTTGGGAGATTGTCCAGAGAACATCCCCAGCCCCTGCATCAACACCAACAATGGTAACAACTGCTCACATAAACTTGAACACAACATTTTTATTTGTAAAATTAGCAAAGCTATCTGAAGAATCCCTGGTGTTTATAACTGAGAGAAAGTGATTGGAAAAAGGATTCCCATTTCACTTTGGGTTCATCTTTAACACGCTTGATGAAGAGCAAAGCTTAGCTCTGGAAGGACATGTTTATCCTTTACTAGTAACATGAAAAACAAACATTGCTAGCTAAGAATGTCTGTCAAAGTAACTACCTTAACTCCAATTTTGACAAAGCCAGGAAAAACGTGGAAAGAAGTCAATAAGTTAAACAAATCTGCCACCGATTATATATTATTACATGTTGTACCTAATGAGGAACAAATCAAATCATTTGCCAACACATTCCTTCTTATTGTTTCATTATGCTTGCAGAAATATTTGCAGATGAAAAGTGCTCTGTACTGATCGACCCAGATGGGATATTTTCCAGGTGCCACGCTTACATCCCGACCGATCAGTACCACACGGTAAGACTGTTTTTATGAAACAATTGGTTCTTTAAGACGTTCCCAGTGAGTTAATATGTCAACTGATGGTGACGAATTAACAATGACTGTCTGTTTATATAACCTACTATGCTTCTAGGCTTGCATCCAGAGAACATGTAACTGTGGCAACAATCTGCTGCAGTGTTTGTGTGCTTCTTTGGGAAGTTACTCTAAAGCCTGTGCCGTTCTGGGTGTTGAGCTCGGGGACTGGAGGAGAGCCACCAACTGCAGTGAGTAACGCCTTTAAAAAAACACATTGGGTGCAAGATAATAACATACGTCTTCATTTTGTCACCTTTTACACCCCACACCGGCAATTGCTTATGCCAAATTTATGCAAGATATAAGAATTTCGGTTTAACTCCAGCAACAATTCTGTGTTGAAGCTCTGAATTGCCTCAAGAACCAGGAGTTCTCCTACAGCGTCCAGGCCTGTAACAGCACGTGCCTTTCCCTGTCCGGCCACGATCCCCGCTGTGAGCTGGGAAATTCTCCAACGGAGGGCTGCGGCTGTCCAGAAGGAACCTATCTGAACCAGGAACATGCCTGCATCCCAAAGGGACAATGCATGTGTTCCCACAGTGGTGGCATGACACCGCCAGGACCTGTAATTATTCATGGACAACAGTGGTGAGTCCATGAAAATACCAAAAACCTTGATAGATTTTTATCATCATTAGCAAAGCCATGACATACTGGTGTTGTAAAAAAGCAGAGAGGGAGGGGCGAGCTGATGGATTTAGATAGGGTGGCATTAGGAATGGGTAGGGAGGGTCAGAGCTGGGGGGAGGTCACACAAGCACAACATAAAAATACATAACTTACCTGTCAGTTTGTCTTGAACAAGTTTCCTGTTGCTATTATGCAAGTGCAGGCAACAGGAAATTGACGCCCCCTGGTTGCTAATGAAAATAAGGATAACTTGTGAATATTTTAGCTATGCTTATGCAGACAGGTTTCTTTGCAGCCGAGTGCTTCCGGTGGATGTGGTGATATGAAATAGATTGATGTATATCTAATCAAATATGATTTCTCTTGAAGCCTTTGTGAGGATGGAAAACTCCACTGCTCCAAGGACTGCGGTAAATAATTTCTGTTACATGTTAATTCCAATGAAATGGAGAATTCTTGATTTTATAACAATGTATTAAGGTCATTGTAGAGAGAGAGAGAGAGAGGAAGAGAGAGAGAGAGTAAATTACTAATAACTCAGAAATTTTGAGATTAATCTCAGAAATTTTCTAGAAAAAAACTTGGAAATTTCCGAAGTCACTAATTTTCCACTTTTGAAACTCAGAAATTTCAAAGATTTTTCTAGAAGATTTCTGACAATAATCTCAAAATTTCTGAGTTTTACTTTTGGAACTCATAAATTTGGCAAAAATGTCTCCCTCCTTTCTTTTTCCATCTACAATGACCCTAATACTCCATCAAAGTTACTTAAATAAAATGGAAAAATATATTAAATTGCCCCAAATGATTGTATGTAATATATAGGTCTCTTGTGTGCTTTTTGTTTAACTAAAATAAAAGCTATTCTTTGTCATTTTTGTGCATTCGACATAAGGACACGTTTTTATCTCTAGGTTGCAGGAACTGGAAGGTTTGTGTTCACTGCTCCGAGTCTGCAGAGAACACAGCTCAGAAAACCTGCGACAGTCTCAGTAAACCTTTGGTAAGCTTTATCCTTATTGAGTGTTTCTCAAAGTTTTTTGTGGAATAATTTGACTTTTTCTTTTCCTGCACACCACATCCAGGATGGCAATGCAACCTGTGAGAGTGGCTGCTACTGCCCTCCGGATCTGTATGAGGACCACTACGGGAGATGCGTTCCCAGAAATAATTGCACTTGTGTGTACAGTGGCCAAGTGTTCGGTGCGGGAGAGCTCGTCAAAACCGACTGCAAAACATGGTAAAGCATCCGCTTGTGAGAGAAAACGTACAACTTTTCAGCAAGATATAGGAGCTTATTTTAAAGGAAACAATTCCTGAATATTGATGGAAAAGTACCAGTTCAACTGGCAGATTATTTCACTTACAACAAGACATTTTCCCATGTTGTAAGTGAAATAACCTGCAAATGGAACAAGGACATTTATCAATATTAAGGAATTATTGACTTAAAGTTCCTATATCTTGCTGAAAAATTACACACAAGTTAGTTTTGTCTTATTTGCACTAGCAACTAGACTAAAAATACTTTCCTCTGTCTTTTAGTACCTGTGTTCAGGGCCAGTGGAGCTGCAAAAGTAAGGCATGCTCAGGAAAGTGCCAAGTTTACGGAAATGGACATTACCAGACTTTTGATTCTAAATGGTACCGCTTTGATGGACACTGTCAGTACAGGCTCGTCGAGGCGAGTTCCCGAAACCGTAGTGGAGCATTTTAAGATGACTTTTTAATGTTTACTTAACGTTTAGTATCTCTTTGACTTTGTGGTAGGATTACTGCGGGAACATAAAAGGTTCCTTCTCTGTCAGAGTAGAGAGTGTGCCCTGCTGCGATGAAGCACTCACCTGTTCTCGTACCATCATTCTGGATCTGGAGGTGATTTCTTCTTCTTCTTCTGTGATGAATCTCAAACCTAAACCGACTCTCTATGTCTATATCTGATTACTTAACCAATCATGTTGATTGGTTAAATAATCAGAAATAAATTTATGTGTTTTCACAAGCATTTACATACATTTCCCATTCAGAACAAAGTCAGTCTGACACTTAGCGACATGAAGGTGACCAGACAACTTCAAAGTGGTTGGGCTCTGGAACAAGAACCCCTTTACACCACACACACCGTTGGACTCTATATAATAGTCTCAGTGCCAAGCAAAGGTCTAACTCTCATTTGGGACAAACACACAAGGATCACCATAGAGCTCCATCCGTACTGGAGGGTGAGTGAATGGGGAAATTGCGAAAGTGAGACATTTATGTTCACCTTTTTTAACTCAGGTTTTGAAAAACTCTCATGTAAAAGTTTTACTTGTTAGCATCTTCAATGTCAACATGAACACAAATCTGTTGTCACATTTTTTTTTTTTTGCAAGAACTTCCAGCCTTCAAGTAAAATCTGTTTCTCAAAAACAGATTTTTTTTTATAACATATTCTTCTTTTTTAAATTCTATTACATTTCCTACATTCCCCAACTTTCTTTTGGATGCTATAATAAAATCTAGCATCGCCTCATCTATCCCATTCTTTTTGCCATTTCTTCTTGATATACATTTTAATAATATTCTTTACCTCATTTTTACTTATCTTAATATTTAAATCAACAATATTCTTTTTTATACAAGCTACTTCTCAATGAAACGCTGGTAAAAATGTTGCTATAGGGTTAATTCTTCTTTTTTTTTTTTTAATCTTCTTCTTCTTCTGTAGCATTTACTGGCTTTTTACAGACTTGGTGTATTATGGCCCTCAACTGGACGGAGGTGTAATCCAAATATTCAATTTACCCTATATCATTACAACCCTAAAAGAACTATATTATATACATGCATTTACGCTCACACCCCCACACACACCCCCACACACATCCACACCCCACACACACACACATATATACTAAATACTCTCAGCTAATTTTGCATCTTTTAAATATTTAATGAGTGCTTGAACTATATCTTGTGATTGATCATTCCCTAATAAATTAGTCATAGTTCCTGAAATCCCCATTAAGGGTTAATTCAGGAGGAAGAGTTTCAGAAAGAGCAGGAGATTTTAAAGCAATAGAGGCCCAATTTTAAGTAACATTTCTTTTAAGTCAAATTTGATATAGCTTCTGTTGTTAAAAATATAAAAAAAATAGCAACTGAAGGTAACATAGTTACTTGATTGTGATATAAAATGGCGCTATGTGTCTGGAAAACACATAATACTACCCCTGTAAAGTATTCAAAAACGATTTAGTGTGGCAAAGTTGACTTGCAGTAAAAGCACAGTCATTCTCAGAACTGAATCACTTATACCATTACATCTTTAAACATGTCACGTCAAAAGCCTATTGCAACTCAGTCATTTTAAACAATCTCTCCTCTAGAACAAAGTCTGTGGTCTGTGTGGCGATTTTGACTCCAGTGAGATGAATGACCTACTGACAAGTGGCTCAGCTGGTAATTATTTTCAACCTTGAATCATTTTACTCTGAAATGTTTTCACTTTTTTTGGGGGGGGGAAATAGTTTTAATGAGTTTTGATTTGGAATGCAGTGGTGACCAGTCCGCTAGCTTTTGGCAACAGCTGGAAGACCAGCACTCCTCCTTGCTCGGATGTGACCATGGAGACATTTCCTTGTGAACGTAACTCCTACTGTTCCGCCTGGGCCCAGCGGCGCTGTATGATCCTTAAAGGAGACACATTCAAGGACTGTCACTTAAAGGTTTGCCTGGCACATGTTAAGCTGATCGCTGATAGTACTGAAACTGACTGGAGGTTGTAACTTTATTTTGCAAGTCACCAAATACATCACTGAAAGCTTAAAAACTGACCTGGATGTTCAATAACCCTCAGGTGGATCCAGAACCCTACTATCACGCATGTGTGCAGGAGTCTTGCTCCTGTGAGTTTGAAGGAAAGTTCTTGGGTTACTGCACGGCAGTGGCCGCCTATGCAGAGGCCTGCAATGATCAAAATGTCTGCATAGACTGGAGGACGCCAGATTTGTGTCGTAAGTTACACTTTTTTTTTTAACTGTGAACAACTTTACCATTCAAAGAGATTGATTTTTAATCTGCATTAAATCACATCAGAACCTAGCATTTCAATGATGCTTTATAGATTAAAAAGAGCATCCAATGTGTTCTACTGCATAAAATTACTTTTACGTTAGCTGTCTACTGTGACTACTACAACGAGGAAGGCCAGTGTACGTGGCACTATGAAGCCTGTGGAAGGATGCTGACCTGTGGCAAAACCAACTATTTTCAACACAAGTTGGAAGGTGACAAGCAATCTTGAATGTATTTTACTGTGGCGGTCATTTTTATCCTCCATTATCCACTACTCTCCACAATATCAAAATACATGTTTTTGTTCCTATACAAGGCTGTTATCCAAGATGCAATAGGGAGACTCCATACTTTGATGAGAATACTGGTAAATGCACTGAATTGAGAAATTGTTCCTGCTATTTCAATGAAACCATCGTCCCACCTGCGGGTGAAGTTATTATAAACTTTGTTGGGTGGTAAGTTTCAACTTTCAGGCATGTAATATCTGCTGCACCAAATGCTGAGAAATCCTCTTTCAATAACGACTCAAAATTGTTACTCTTCACACAGTACTTGTGAAAGTGGAACTATCGTTTGCCGTGAGTATTAACAGATATTCACCATTTTAATATGTTTCACAGCTTTGCATTAGTGCACAGTGCCTTGATAGACTGTTGGTGGAAAGGGAGATAGAGGTAAATACAGGCCAGTAATGCACATACACCAATAGATATAATGGAATGGTTCAGGTCAAAGCTCATTTGTGTGTTACAATACAACCCAGTCAAAGTGTACAGCTATACCCAATTGAGAACGTTTAAGGCACTGTATGTGTTAAGTCAAAACAAGAAAGTGATTTATTAACAAAACCATCAACTAACCTACTATCTTGACGTCAACAGCTCCTACAACAACATCGTCAACATTAACTGCACCTTCCATAACTCCTGTAACACTGATTACAACTACCAGTGTCTCGACTGCGACTGACACATTGCTCACTAGCGCCACCTCTACACCAGCAACTTCAATTTCTACAAGTATAACACCGGGAACTGGTGTTTCTACACCGGTGACGCCAATGTATTCAAGTACAATTATTCCTATTCCAGTAACGGCAACGTCCTCAAGTACACTGACTTCAGTATCTACAGAGGAAACCACAACTGTGAATATTAAAACTGGACCACCAATAAATCCCTCCACGAGTAGTCGTAAGTGCTTTGTCTTTGTCCCCAGGCTTACCATGGTGACCCAAGCAACTGGTCCTATTAATAACCTTGTGTTGTTTTTGCTGCCCATCCTCCACAGAGCTGTCACCCACACCTTGTCTCTGCAAAGACCTGAAACAGGAAAAAAGCTGGGCTTGTGGTGACACTTGGACAGAGGACTGTTTTATTAAGAGGTGTTTAAATGGAAGAGTAGAGCTACTCCCAGTGGTTTGTCCAAAACCTGTTGTTCCTAAATGTCCGAGGAATCGGTTGATACAGACCAAGGATGGATGCTGTGAAACATGGAGGTGTGACTGTGAGTATTCATAGATTATTATTTTCCCCTTTATGAATAAAATCTTATTCTGTTCCAAATGATTTGTGTTTTTTGAACACAGCAAATGAACTAACTAATCTTTTTGCAACATTCCCAGGTCGCTGTGAGCTCTACGGAGACCCTCACTACATCTCTTTTAATGGCCTATCTTTTGACTTCCTGAAAAACTGCACCTACATTCTGGTGGAGGAGCAGTCACCACGCTACCACCTGACCATTGTGGTGGACAACTTCTACTGCGTACCGGGACTCCAAGGCTCCTGTGTCAAGGAAGTTATTGTTAACTATCAGAACAATACTGCTAAACTCAATGTCAACTATCATGCTGTTGCTGTTCAGGTATTTGCTTCCATTTGTGCTTCAAATTCCGTGTTGTACGGAAGTACCGCTTCAACAAAGTAAAGCCAGGTAAACTATTTTGACACTGATCTATCTATCTTAGGCGACTCTGAACAATGAGACTGTGCAACCACCCTATGAAAAGGATGGCTTGAGATTTGAAACCACAAACTACGTGGTGTACATCTTCTTTCCTGATATCCGCTCTTACATCTCCCTCTCTCCGTCTTTCACCCTGGTGGTCAATCTTGCCATGGAGAACTTTGTCAACAACACCCAAGGACAATGTGGTATGTTTTGAACAGGAAGTGATGATTCACAGGTGTGAATCATTGTGTACTTCGTCCTCAGCTGTCTACCTCAGATGAATGTATTGTGCCTCAACTTCACTTCTCACACTATGTTTGAAGTCTTGAGACTCTGTGATTCCTGAATTGTTTCTGAAAATCATTAACAATTTCCTTCGATGTGAGGGCGAAAAATTGTATATTCGTCCAGATTCCTCCTAAAACTACTTTCTGTTGTCTTTATCTTTTCCACAAGTTGTAGCATCCCGTTGTTGATCACATGACTTGTGTGATGCAAAATAAGTGTTTCCATAAATTTTCATAATTCCAATTGTGCAATTGTATGGTCAATGGAAAAACAGCCGTAGACTCTGACAGCATGAAGTAGGGTGAAAGATCTCAGAAAGCAACACACCACCAATCTAAACAAATTCAAGAACACACAAAAAAAATTCAATGAAATCCATTTGACAAGAAAGAAAGAGTTACAAAGCCACCTCTGGGACTACAGCGAACAGCAATAAAAGCGTTTTCCACAAATGGGGAAAACATGGAACAACAGCTGCCCTACCAAAATTATCCCGACAGCAAATCAACGACTTGTCCAGGAGATCACAAAACAAAAACAAAAGAAATCAGTGGAGGCAAATACTTTTTGTGCCTGATTATTCAGACACAAATAAAAGTTGGTTATCAATATTATTTTATTCTCACTCTTTAGAGGCTAAGAACTGTTCATATCAAAAGTGGCGTGCCCTGTAATTTCTTCACTGACCTCAACTTTCATCCTCTCTACAGGTGTGTGTGGCGGTGCCTCGTGCATCCGTAGAGGAGGACAGATCGAGAACGACACCTGCTGCGAAAAGACGGCCTATGACTGGGTGTACCACGACCCTTTGAAGCCCGAGTGTTTTTCAGCACCAATAGATGTACCGTGCGATTCTGAAGCCCCTGAGCCCCAACCTACCTGTTCTCCAAACTCGCAATGTCACCTGCTTGAACATCCGTAAGTGGCCACACACGACACGCAGAAATTGTTCTGTTGGAAAAGTGAGCGGAGGAAAATGTCCTCAACATGTTGATCTGTTAACTGCAACTACATATCCAAACATCTGTTTCTCTGTAGAGTGTTTGCTAACTGCAGCAAATATGTGGATATACATACCAAAAAGAAGAACTGTGAGTTTGATTCGTGCTCCAACCTCAATGATTCTTGCTCTTCTTTGGAACAAACCGCTGGGGAATGTAAACAAGCTGGTTTCTGTATTCACTGGAGAGAAATGACTAATGGAAGTTGTGGTGAGCCATTTTTGCCTTCCTGTTTGATGCTTAGCAAAGTTAGCAAGGAGTAAAATAACATTTTACATTTTCTGCGTTGTCATTTTTATTCAACACTAACGCCGTTGTTGTGCTTCAGATGTGAAATGTCCCGGTGATTTGATCTATGAAGAATGCCGGAACATAAAAGATGACTTCTGCTTTGGAGGGTTTGACAACTTTCTTTTAAAGAAAATACAGCGTGAAATATTTGTATTGGACATATCAACACATCAAATTGAACACATCAGAAGATGATTAGATATCTTTACAAATCAGCTTCTTAACAGGGAATTTGCACCAGTTGTGACAACACAAGTCATCAAGACAGGGAACGGAATACAAAGAAAGTAGCCCAATAGTTAGGTCAAATGTATTAGAAGATTTTTCTACCTCCAAACTTCTGTTATCCAGGTGTTTTCTTCCAGGCATTGTGTGCACAATCATAGTTTGGTTTCAGGCTATATTTTTCCAGTATTTTATTGACCAAAATAAGCGTCAGCATGCATTATCTTCACCAGTGGAGTCTTCTGCACCCCAACAGAACAGTCAGGAGCATTACCATTGTCAGGCTATTTAGCAAAAACTGAAGTTGCAAAGGTCTTGAGAAAGCTGCACTTTGTTAATCAGAATTTATCCACAAATGTGTTTTGATGACTTTGTTGATATAGATAACTTGGGCTGTTACAGATATATACGACTTTGATGCCTCCATCAATCCCTGGCTAGGAATACGTTTACTGAGAAAAACACTGACATGTTAAACTCTCGTTGTCCATGCTATTTAATGTCTGTAAAAAAAACAAACATGTGTTTTCTTTTTCTTTTTAGAGTCGTTAATTCAGGGTCCACTCTTGAAAAGACCACCTCTGGTTGTTTCTGCCCTCCAGGACTTATCAGGGCAGGAAGTCACTCAAATATTTGTGTGAAACAATGCAATTGTGAGTAGCTACTATGGTCTAGAATGGGTAACATGAACTTTTAATAGATTGAACGTCAGGTCCTGCGCCAGGAATGACTGTCTTTCTTCTTTAAACCTAGATTGCAAAGGACCACTTGGAATGCCGAAACTCATAAGGATATTTTCTTTAATGATAGAACTTTTAACTTCTTTGTTCATTTGAAGCAAAAGTTTTGGTTTAAAAGATCTAATTATCTGAAACTGTCGTCTAAGTTGAGAACATATTTGTCTATTTTTCAGCCTGGAGAGGTGTGGGAGTCTAATTGCCACCTGTGCACATGTAACAATCAGACTTTGACTGAGGATTGTTCTCCAAAATCTGTTGTGCCAACGCCTGTCTGTTCCCCAAATGCCAGCTTGGTGAACACCACTTGTTGTGGTGACCCGATTTGTGGTAAGAACTGGCAATTAACTGACATCAGAAGAAGGATTTCTTGCAGATTCTTGGCAAAATTGTTTTGTCACATAGCAGGAATTAAGATAAAGAGTTAAACTGCCAGACTTTTTGAGAAAATTACTCATTGAACCTCTAAGCGTCTACTTTTCTAAGTTCTTGTAGAGGCAAGCTGTGCTGCAGTGCAACTGCTAGTTTGTGTGTAGCCATTAACATTAAGAAATTATGTATTTTTTTCTGCATTTATCAATATTACAGCTAATAGTAATCCTGCTGTTTGCACAAATTTGTTGATTTAAAGTGTTTATATTCC
Source organism: Brachyrhaphis roseni (assembly GCA_903066815.1). Classification (NCBI taxonomy): domain Eukaryota; kingdom Metazoa; phylum Chordata; class Actinopteri; order Cyprinodontiformes; family Poeciliidae; genus Brachyrhaphis; species Brachyrhaphis roseni. The sequence goes on from CAEFZY010066329.1 coordinate 12,441, forward strand.
TGAGCCACCACAAGAGGGCGCTGCAGCCCTGGTGGCCTCCTACTTCACATACACAAGTGTTTGCTTTGACAGAAACCCTAAAACTGCAGGAAAAAACAACTGGCTGTAGATGGAATGCTATGACAATATACACTGATCAATATCAGAAGCTTTAATATACATTGTATAAAACTTTACAACAGTGGCATCGAAATCTTCCAAGGTTTCTCTTCCACATCTTTTTTGATGCCTCTGTTGTTTTACAGTTGAGAAAACCTGCATCTACAATGGGACCACATACAAGGTATGATGTTGTATCTAGCTTAATCATCAAAATTGGTTCTTATATTGTCTAGATTGTCATTTGTACATGTGTTTTTGTATCTGTAGGTGGGAGAGACATGGACAGACTGCTGCATGTCCTTCATCTGCACTGCATATGGCATTCAGAGGGAACCAAGAGTCTGTCCTTCAGATACTTGTCCAGAGGTACTTAACATTGCCGCTGTCCAATTCAAATTCTTAATTTACCGTAATTATTTCCCTCCAAATCAAATGTCATTTAACTTGGAGGGGAAAAAAACATTTTGTCTCAACGGTTCAGTGTATTTTGTTTGATTTTTTTTCTTTTTTTTTGTGATGAACCATCACAACGTAGAGTGTAATATAAGGTTATTGTAAAGAACACTCAGCAGTTAGAGGAATGTAGTACGCATTTATATTCTGGCCTCCTGAGTCAATACTTTGTCTCTTTTTTTTTGTATATTTTTCACATTTAGAGACAGAAATTGCTTAATCTTTACAGGATCACTTAAGCTCTCTGCCATTGATTCCCAGATGAACACTCATCCTAACACTCAAATTATGCACTGATGACTGCACCAGTTTTCAACCTAAGAGTGGAAAAGAAAAAAAAAGAAGAATAAGAACACTTTTAAAATTACTTTGTAAATAATAATAAAAAAACACACCTTTTTGCTTAGAGGAATTTGAAAAACTAATGATAAATTGTTGTGATTTGGTTTCCAGGGTAACGCGACTTGGAACGACCAAAACTGCTGCTCCACCTGTGAGTGTAAAAGTAAAAATAAAAAATCTAAAACTGACCCATAAGATTCCTTTTGTTCCCATTTTAAAGCTTAAACTTTTTTTAAAATCTTTTCTAAGGCAACCAGACCTGTGAGCCCAAACTGTCCAAACTGAACGTCACCATTGATGCCTGCTCCGCCGTCATTGAATTACCCGTGTGTGAGGGCCGATGTCTGTCGCAACCCTGGTGAGAAGAAACCAAACTCTGGACAGCTCAAAAACATCCGGCGCGCCAACATTTCCCTCCATTTCCCTCCCTCTCCAACAGGGTGTCTGCAGACGCGTACCTGCAGGTCAAACAGGACTTCCGGTGCTGCCAGGAGAAGAGCTCAGACCTCCGAGTTCTGGATGTGAAGTGCTCGGACCTCACTAGCAGAAAGTATAACTACAAGCACGTGATCGACTGCGTGTGCAAAGCTTGTGGTTCCCACTGAAGAGTGACGGCAATCCACGTCTTTACACATTACTAATATGATTCTTTTGTGCTCGAATTTTAATGGATGATTTTAGGAAGTGTTTCTGTTTTTACTGAAATCAATGTATTTACCATCAATTTTTTAAAAATCTACTAATCGTCAAAGCGCGTGCGATTTATATAGTATGTCTGCCTGCACTGTAAAGCAAAGCGCTCTGTTTGATAAAAGATTTCAAGTTGACACAACTTGTTGTTTGTATTCGTCTTAAACAAGCAACGTGAATATTTGGATAAAAAATGTGCTTGATCTATTTGAGTTAAGGAAGAGGCAGTTCCACATAAAACATCATTTAAGAGTGAGATGGCACCCTCTAGTGGCTGTGACGACAAGTCTTATTTCAGCAAAAGAATGCAAAACTATCACTTCCCCGTAGGGTTGCTGTTTTCCATGTGATGCATTCTGCAACTCACCGACAGAAATGCCCTTCTGCACTTCTACCAGAGATGCTATTTTTCTGAACTCATGCTATTTGGAGGTTGTGTAACATATTACACAAGTCAATAACGTGCAAGCGCACTAGAAGTACATTCTGTGTACACAGCTTAATCAACTGCCCAAAACACACAATAATCATTAGTCATAATTATGTTTTATGGGCAAGAGATAAAGCGCATTAATGTTGCCACTCGAGAGGCAGAACAAATGACTCATTTTAGCAAAAGGGAATTAATGTTGCAGCTGCAGCATGGGGTTGGCTCTATTGCCTGGCAGCGTCCTCCACACTTACTGTTTTTCTTTTTCAACTTTAGTAAAGTGTCTTGGAATTAAAAAATAACAATAATGAGGTTTAAATAAGACATGACATAGGTAGAAGCCAATTTTTTTTCTAGCCATTTTTCAAAAAATGGGGTAGGCAAGAAAACATCTACGCAAGGAAGATGTGAACTGATTGTCAGACTCCAAGACATTACAACAAAATGATGGCTACTCACATAAATGTGCTCATAATTGAAGTCAGAGCAATGGCTGAAAAGGTATAACTACTGAAAATGTGACGAACGAAGCAAGACGCTCACCCAAGTCTAAATTTCTACTAGAGTTAGGGGAATGATGACGATGGACGTTTGTCTCCCAAGGACTTTGGAAACGTTTTCACGTTGCAAGCCATCATAAATACCTAGGAGCATACTGCAACATTTTAAATCAAATCTGCTGGACTCTACCAGTCACTGAAACCGGGGGATGATAATGATCCAAAACAACATGGCCATTTTAATCCCCAGTCCTGAACCCTAAGGAAATGATGTGGTGTCATTGAAGAAAAAAAAGAAATCATAACAGAACTAATAGGCTGAATGGTCAAAGAACCAACTCTGCTTTAATTTGATAAATTGTTTCACAAGAATATGCCCAATTTTAAAGAAATCTGTTTATATTGCATATGTATTTTTTTTTGTATCTGTCATATATTTTAAAGATATTTAGATTTATTATATAAATGTCCCTTTGTTGTTCATATTCAATATATTTGGATTAGTTTTAATAAAAGACAATCTTCTGAAGACATACTAAATACCATTTAAAGGCTCATATTTGCAGTAGATACCATGCTGTGAAAAACTATGTGGCCACTTACAAATTTCTTCAAGTTTAGCTTCCTGGAGATACCCAAAAGTTTCAAATAATTTTCAAATCAGAAAACGATAACTTAAAGAACAAAATTAGACATGATGATATCATCTGGAAAACGTAATAAACATTCTAACAATACAATATGGTTTAAAAGATGTCAAAATCAAACATATTATTGTCTCAGAAATTCAGGCACAGGCCTTTTCAAGAGTGTTGGTACTTTAGCAATCCATAGTGAGACTCATTATCCCCAAATGGAGATTACGTGGAACAATGATGAACCTTCCTAGAATGGTCGGCCTACCGAAATTACTTCAATACTGCACCAAGGATGGGCAAGGTAAAGTGTTAGAGGGTGTATGGTCTGCTAGAACTACAATTAAACTAATACAGTATTTAAAAAAAAAAAAAAGAAATACTGTATTGTGTGATGTTTAGGGCTACTTTTCTTCTTCAGGTCTGAGCATTTGCTGTAAATGACTGAACCAGAATTCTGGCTAAAGACCTTGACTAAAAATGTCTGGCCATTAGTTCTTGGCAAGGGTACTTGAGGAATGCAGATTTGCAAGTTTCAAACAGAGAAAAGACAAAAAAATATGCTCTGTCTATCATCCATCCATCCATCCATCCATTATCTTACATGCTTATCCCTAGTGGGGCCACCAGGGCTGCTGGTGCCTTTCTCCAGCGGTGAACGGGCAAGAGACGGCGTACACCCTGGACAAGTCTCCAGTCCATCTCAAGCTCTGCCTATTATTTGTTTTCATAATTAGTTTCTTCATCTAAACTGCATAACAGCAATGGAAGAGAATGTTGTAAACAACAGCCAATTCCCAGAAGACCCGTTAATTTTTTTTTTTTAGGAAATCCTTACATTAAAATCTGTTCAAGAGACAGACACGCCATTTATTGTGAGCTGTGATCGAACGAGCCTCCAGTGAATATCCACTGTGAAACAAAAGTGATAAGTTGATAGGATGTGCCGTACTGGGGAATTTGAGAGAAAGCCATTGTTCGCGGCCATCAATGGTACAGGAAGACTTTGATCGGACCTCGGATGGAAACACCCGGGCTTTTGCGAGACCTGAAATTCTCCTGGAGAGGAAAGCGTTTCACTCTTTGAAATGGGCCAGACTAACAGAAACAGCTCGCTCGTACCACAATAAACTTTGGCCAGCTTCACGCTGCTCCCTGTTTGTTGTGTTTCCAAAGGAGGATGGCTGTGAAGTTTCTTGGAGGAGGATGTGCGCGACAGTGAACGCCGGAGGAACCTCTGAACCTCTTTGCCTATTGCTACGACTTGAACAAACTGTGCGGTCGCAGTTGTGTTTGTGTCTGGGGGTTGGATGGCCTTTTATTGACGTGTTTAGCAAGATCAACATGACTGCCTGAGTTACTGGTTACACGTGATGTAATTTGATGATAAGACTCAGGCCTCAGGCGCAAAGTCCTGCTGGTAGTTACGGCTATCAATCAGTTTGAATCCTTCTGGTCCATCAGTGCTTCACAGGTAAAGACTTTTACTGTATGTTTTCTTATGCTTTCACAGAATTACTATTGCATGTGTGCTGCTAAAAATGTCCTTTGTTAAAAACACTTTGTAAATTCTGGTATCTTTTGTTTTGGATATTATTTGAAATTTTGCAGGTTTGCATGAATGCCACCAGTCTCCTTCAAGAGAATAAATTGTTTTCAAAAGCCTGTCCTTTTATAATATTACACTGCACTGTCATTGTATGCTTAATGGACAAGATTGTGAAGTTAGAAATGTATTTAAAGTTGTTTTTAGAAGAAGCTCAATAGAATTTGCTCCAAGATCTTGTATTCCAGAGTGTGCTGTTGATTTGCAGGGATTTCGGTGTTGTGTTTTCTCCTTTTTTATCTGGCAAAAGCTGAGCCCATACAAGCATCATGAGCGTAGACTCCAAAAAACCACGTAAGGCATGTTGCTCCAAGCTTAAGGTTAGTGAAACTGCTTTTATGACAAGATATTGGACTTGCATTTTGGAGAGAGAAAAAAAACCCAGTTCACATGCAAACAGTTTCCAAATGAATTCATGTTGATGTGATGTAAGACATTTTCAACTGTTTGTTGACTGAGATTAAGTGGAGCTGGGGTGATCCTGTACTATGTTTATGACTAACACTGACATAACACAAGTTGCTCTGTTTATCATGGTATGTACTACCTACCTATTACGTTATGAATAATAATGATCTGATATAACAAAACAGTAGAAGCATCAATTTCCAAGGGAAAATTAAATGTATACATTAAAAGTAATCGGCCAAATATACATATTATAGTATATTTACTACTTAAAATACAAATTATATGCAGAAACCTATATAAAAAAAAACAACTTGAGCTGAACCATAAAATCTAGATGTTCACCAAAATTTACATTTTAGTATATTTTTATGCTGTCACCAATCCAACACAATTTTTGTTAAAGTCTGCTTCAAAAAAAGCAGAACTCGCCACTGGTAGTACTTTAATCCTCCACCAGAGGGCGCAAGATAAGCATACGATTTGATACAGCAGGTTTTCGAAGAGGTAAGGCTTTAAAAAATATGTGCATCGAAAAAATACACGGTTGAAACTATAAGATGAATTTCTGTCTCTTAGTACTTATTCATTTGGCTTACATCAGATTTATTTCTTATTGAGCTGCATGTCTGATTTAGATCATGTACCAGAAGTTATTTTTTGTTTTAATTGACAAAGATTATCCATTTATGACTTTTGCAATGATATTCCTACTCATGTTGATTAAAGATGGAGATTTAAAGTTACATTGTGATGAGAACATTTCCAAAGCCAATGCACTCCAGAACTAATCCAAATTCCTATGAAATTGACCTTTTTTTTATATTGACGCAAAGTTTAGCAGGTCCTTTGGACTTCTATCTGGACACACAGACATTTACAGTTTATTTTATAACTGAGCAGCTACAATATTTGACAGATTTTTGCACATATAACCCCCCTCTGTAGAAAGTTGGATCTGACTAGCGCTTTATGAAAACAGAATTGTATCTATTTTTTACATTCTAAGAATAATACCGTCAACATAATGTATCTGGTTTTATGTGAGCAAATGATGTTCCAAACAATCTTGAAAAAGACCTTGAACTGATCAAATCTAAATTCAAGTATTTCTTAAAGTTGAGTTAAAGCCCTGTAGGTATTTCAATGTATGCTACATGTTTCGTTTTAATCTTATCTATATAGCAAGGCCATGTGAGCGATAATGGTTCATTACATAAGCATTGAGAAAAGAGAAACTTTTACTGTAACTGGAATCACTGTGAGATCTTTGACATGACGTCATTGGATCAAATCAATAAGTCTGGCCTGTTGAAGCCTAATTCTTAATGTGTGTGCTCCTGCAGTTGTTCCTGGTCTCCCTGGCCTTTATGTACTTTGCCAAAGCTTTTAGCGGCGCTTACATGAAGAGCTCCATCACCCAAATTGAGAGACGCTTCGACATCCCCAGCTCTCTGATTGGGGTCATAGATGGCAGCTTTGAAATGGGTTTGTGAAGTTAAGATGTTCTGGATTCTGAACTACTGGAGCTGATCCTTTAATTAATGGTTTTCTCCATTTATTTTTCTTCACAGGAAACTTGCTGGTAATCGCCTTTGTGAGCTACTTTGGTGCAAAGCTCCATCGTCCCAG